>VUQH01039959.1:4617-58472 GCA_015106775.1 Etroplus canarensis
TTACAGCTTGCTGTGCTGTTAGTGAAATCCTAGTATTTTATATTTATTCTTGATTAGAACTTCACCCTCTCCTCTAAATATGGCTACTTATCCCGTTGAAAAGCCAAGATGGTGACAACCATAAAGTCAAGGCTCTAAAGTATCTGAAACTAACTGGTGATGTCATGGTAGCTAACACCATTACATTTATGACATATTTATACTATAATTTGTGTTAGATGAGGTTAATCAGCCATACCATTAAGAGATGAGAAACAGTTGTTGAAGCTAAGAAGAGAGGCGACCATCAGTGAGCAGCAGTATGGCTTCATGCTGAGAAAGTGTACTACAGATGCAATGTTTGCTTTGAGAGTGTTGGTGGAGAAGTATAGACAAGGTCAGAGGGAGTTTCACTGCTTCTTTGTGGCTCTAGAGAAAGCTGATGATGAGGTGCCAAGAGGGGAACTGTGGTGTTACATAAAGAAGTTATGAGTGGCAGAGAAGTACGTGAAGGTGGTTCAGGACATGTATGAGGAAAGTGAGACGTTGGTAAGGTGTGTGTGGTACTGTTTGAGTAACAGATTGATTCAAGGTGGGGGTGGGATTAGATCAGGGATCAGCTCCAAGAACCTTCTGGTTTGGAGTGATGATGGACAGGTTGACAGGTGAGGTCAGGAAGGAGTCTCCATGGGTGATGATGCTTGCAGAAGACATTGTAATCTGTAGTGAGAGCCAGGAGCAGGTGGAAGAGAGGTGGAGGTGTGCACTGGAGAGAAGAGGAATGGAAGTCAGTAGTGAGGCAGGTGCAATGGTTAAGATGCAAGGAGTAGAGGTAGTGAAGGTGAATGGATTTAAATACCTGCAGTCAACCATCCAAAAGAACAGACAGCACAAGAGAAGTGAAGAAGAGAGTGCAGGCAGGGTGGTGGTGAAGAAGGTAGAGATAAGTGTCAAAAGGATGGCAGCAAGAGTGAAAGGGAAGGTTTACAAGATGTAGCGAGATGATGTATGGTTTGGATGCAGTGACACTGACAGACAGGAAACTGAGCTGAAAGTGGCAGAACTGAAACTGCTGAGATTTTCACTGGGAGTCACCAGGATGGACAGGATTAGAAATGAGTACATCAGAGGACGAGCACAAGTTGAGAAGTTTGAACATGAGCAGGAAGGATAGCAGATATACAGGACAAAGGATATTGAAGATGGAGCTGCCAGGTAGGAGGAAAAGAGACCACAGAAAAGGTTCATGGATGTCGGAGGACATGATGATGGCTAGTGTAACAGAAGAGGATACAATTTAGGGTGAAATGAAGATGATCTGTTGTTGTGACCCAACTGAAAGAAGAAGACAATTTGTGTGTGATGAAAGCAAGTTCTTTACTTAACTTGTGCCCTTTAGAAATTTTCATGAAGAAAATTGAAGGTATATTTTATTAAAATGATGTTTCTTAGAATGTTAGCATATCAAGTTATTTACTGTATATCAGATAATTTTTTTAAAATTATTTGCTGAATTAGAGTATAAGTGAAGATTAATCAAGGGAATATCCTCAAAAGCTTAAAACCAAAATATGTTGAATTTTTATGTAACATTTGACAAGGAAATACTGAATATGAGTAGCTACAGCCAGTTTAGCATAATTAATTGATCAAAATAGTTGTTGATTTTTCTGGTAATTGATCAAACTGTTTGAAATCAGCAGGATAGCCCCATCAAAAGCAAATATTTCTTTTTGCCCGTGTTTTCTTGCAGTAAGCATTGCTTTTTGAATTCAGTCTTCTGCAATCTGCTCCTTTTAGTTTATAAAGCTGTCTTTGAATAAAGGGCATTTCATTCAGCGTAGTGCTGCCTGCTGGTGCTGGCAGGATTTTGGATGGCTCGTGAGAGTCCCCTCATTACAGGCAGGGTCCCCCCGGGCCTCTTTGAGCAAATGGGAACAGAGTGTGAGGCGCCTGACAAGCAGTCCAATCGCCGGAGAAACTGGAGACCTCATGGAAACATGTTAGCTTGTCTCTCTGAGCCAATCTATAGATTCTGGGCCCATCTCAGACCCAGAACAGTTGGACTATATTTAAATGAGTGATTGTGCCAAGTCGGTTGCCAGAGCCAAGAGAAAATGGTTGGAAAATGTGAATGTGCAAATGTGCTGTTGTCAGATCTGTGTTGGGCAGAACATGCTAATATGAGTGATGTTATCAGGGTGTTATAGCTGTAGCGTGGTGTTCTATCTTGTTGCCCCCCCCCATGCTCTTGCTTGTCTTAAAAAATTAAAAGTATTCAGTACAAACTTCCCATTTCACTTCAAAGTGTTTGGGGTTTAACTGTGGCCAATTGAGTATTTGGAATTCCACCCCCTGTTGTTCATGAAGTCATGACATGAAAGAGGTAGATGTGCATATAATTCTTGGAATCTGTAAGCTCAAATATCATTGCCAGTGAAACCTTTTTAAGAGGTTTGAAATCTTAAAGACAGCTCGTTACATGACGGCAGGGAGGCTGAAATATGTAATTTCATCCACTCTTTCAACAGGTGCCTCTGCAAACACTCCAGTCTGCCAAACAGACAGGGAAATATTCCTGAATGCTAGCTTTAGTCGGGCATTAGGACCTTTACAGAAACAATATATTCCTCAACAGATGGTTGTAACAAGAGCAACAGCTTACAGATACGTACCTGATACACTGTTGGGGATTCCTGTCCTCCTGTGCTGCAACCTGGATTGTAAATCATATTTAATGTCAGCAGACATGGGGAATGTGTAGTGTAAGTGTGTAATTGCTGCAGCAGAATAATAGGGTTGACCTTATACTCCCACGGCTGAGCACGCGACTGGAATGTTTTTACCTGAAGAGCACTTGTACACTACGACTGAAAAGTTTGGGGTCACTTAAAAATGTTATTTTTGAAAGAAAACAATGGATTTTCATGTATTTTGACTGGGAAGAACCCGGAGTGCCTGGAAGAGGCCAATGCAGGCACAGGGAGAACATCTGGTTCACACCTAGAACCTTCTCCCTATGAGGCAACAGTGCTCACCACTTACAAATAGAATCAGTCATCACTAATAAAACATGATTTTTAATGGAATATCTAGGTAGGCATATTGGCCAATTGTCAGAAATAGTCACTCCTATGTTCCACTTGCGCATAGTGTTACCTAACTGGAAAGTTTACCATGTTTAAAGGCTGACTGACTGTCATTTGTGGCACAACCAAAAACTGTTCTGCTGATTAGAGAAGCAAAATTTTGGCTCGTCAGGTGTTTGGGAGGTCATCCTTTTGGGGTTTGAGAGTCAAATAGCTCACCTCGAAACTCATTTTCTTGTTCTAAGAAAGGAAGGCTATTCTGTGTGGTATACAGTGGCGCTTACCACTCACTAGAATGGCGCAAACTGGCCCTAACTGTTACAATTAAATATGCTGATTGATAGTTAGGCTGATTTTCTTGACACATTTATGATGTAAAGGCTTTTTAATGTGAGAAATTGTAAATTGGCTATCCTTTCTTCAAATGGCTGCGTCTGTTACTCAAACTCAATACACTCGTTTACCTTCTAGTATTGTGCACCGAGCTCTCCCACCCCTTTCTATTCTGTCTGAAGCTAAATCGCACTGTTCTGTTAAGGGAGTATTAATGGGAAATCTTTAGGTTTTAGGAAATTTCCTCAAACAGAATAACAATTATGTCTTCGAATAAAAGTTAATTAGAGTTAGTTATTTTGAGTTAGACTAAAGATGCCCCTGACTCCCAACTAGCCAAATTTACTAGTTTTTTCAACATAATCACTTTGCCATTAGTTGGATAAACTTCCAATAGGTAGTAGTACGGACAAAAGTATTAATCATGAATTCAGGTGTCTAAAATAAAACACCTACCCATGCAGTCTGCTTTTACAAACATTTGTATAATCGAGTTTAAAAAAAAAGGTCTTTCTAAAGAGCTCGTTGAATTTGTGTGTGGTTCTGTAATGGGAACCGCTGTTGCAACAAGTCAGTTTGTGAAATTTTTTTCCCTCCTAGATATTCCACGATCAACTTTTAGTGGTATTATTGCAGCGTGGAAGAGTTTAGGAACCACAGCAACTCAACACCAAAGTGGCAGACCGAGTGGGATCACTGATTCCTGAGGCGCATAGTGAATAAAAGAAACCAACGCTCTGCTAACTCAAGAATTGCAGAGTTCCAAACCTCCTCTGGCACTAACATCGGCACAAAAGTTCTGCACCAGGAGCTTTATGGCATGGGTTTCCATGGCCAAGAACCTGCATGCAAGCCTTACATCGCCAAGCATAATGCCAAGCACTGTTGTAAAGTACGACACCATTAGACTCTGGAGCAATGGAAGTGTGTTCTGTGAAAGAATGAATCATGCTTCTCTATCTGGAGGTCTAATAGATGAGTCTGGGTTTTGGAAATGTCAGGAAAATGTTACTTGCCTCACTGCATTATGCAAACTGCAAAATTTTGTGCAGGAAATATAATGATATGTAGTTGTTTCTGTGATGCTGGCCCAGGCCCCTTGTTCTAGTGAAGGGAATAATTTAACTTAATGAGACATTTTGGACAGTTCTGTGCTTTCAACTTTTCTTTTTCAGCATGACTGTGCCCTAGTGCAAAAAAGCAAGGTCCACATAAGCATGGCTGAAAGAGTTTGGTGTGGAAGAACATGACTGGTCCACTCAAAGCCCTGACCTCAACCCCCACTGAACACCTTTTTAGATTAGACGAATACAGAGATTTTGAGCCAGACCAAGCATTCCCACAGACACTCTCCAAAATCTTGTAGAAAGCCTTCCCAGAAGAGTGGAAACTAATAACTGCAAGTGGGGGACCAAGATCATATTATTGCTTATGGATTTAGTATAGGATTTCATAAAAATTTCCTGTAGGTGTCATATGTAGGTGACCCAATACTTTTGTCCATATAGCGTATGTGTGATGAACGCAAGTGTGAAGTTTCCTGAAAATGGGCCTTTTGAAGTACAAATGGAAATTATGAAAGATTTATGATTCTACTAATCATAATCATAATCAACAACAGTTTTGACTGATTTCATGTTATAGTATAGTAGTAGAAACAAATGTTCTTTTTTCCAAAGGAATGGTGTTTGTGTGACCCCAAACCTTTGAGAGTGGTAGTGTGCTGTAATAAGCAGATACATACAAAAGTTTACTCATAAAGACATGCATAATCCTTCCTTTTATATCCAGTCTGCTATTAGCACTACTCAGTTGTAATGAGCACCAATCTGTGAAGTCTGGCTTCTTATCACAAGGCTTTAATGCCAATCATCAAGTGTGATTTGAAAAGCAAACAGCACACAAGAGCAAACTCACCATCACTTCACCTCTCAGAAATGCCATTAAAAAGGCAAATAATTCAGGAAATGTGTAGACTGATATGAGTAGGACCCCCAAAACAAATCTCCTGCTGTCATCATTTTTCATTTGTCCTAAAACACGATGAAAATTACAGTACTTTACTTCAGCTCATGAAGCTGCCAAAATAAATGTTAGATTGGACTGTTTCTTGAGGGTGTGTCAATGGCTGGAGGGTCAGAAGGAGGCAGTTAAGTTGTTAATCTCCACGTCAGGATCTGTCTGGCATCACGTCCTGAACGTGTCAGCAGTGCAGTGGAAAACATAGTCTGAGTAGCAAGCGAGCACTATTGTTTTCTTTTTACTTTAGCTTTGTTGGCACAGAGTATCAGGGATCAGAAACAATGGTTATTATGGGGACTGAAATCCACTTAGACCAAACTTAGGCATAAGTATAGCTGCTTGAGCGTATGTGATTCATAAATCAGTGGAAATTTCTGATTGCGTGGCCCATTTTTATGCCCACATTTGAAGTTCAATTAGTTTCTGCAGATAATAAGAGGGTTTTATGTCTGGTGCTGGTCCCAGAATGGAGTTTGTGTGGCTTAATCAACAGAAATGGGGCCACCATTCAAATATTGAAGCAGCATTTTAAATTATGGAGGGATTGGGTTATATAAAATATTGATTTTTCATATCAGGAAGGAACACAGAGAGAATTGATGAGCTCTTTCTACAGCAACACATGCCCTTGAAGTAAATTAAGGTTTGAAAGTACAAAGAATTAAAAGAGACAAAGCATTAACTTTTCTTTATTACAATTTATTCCTTAAACAGGCTTAACTGCCATGTAAGATTTTATTCTTTGGTCTCATGCAGTATAATTTCATCAGATTAATGCAGGTTTAATCGCCTCATTTGCATGAAATCTGTCTGTCTCAACCTCTCTAATGTCTCTTGTATCTGTAATGCAGGATTAGCAACCAAATCACATGAACGGTACCCTGCCCGTGCATTAAAGAAAATGTCATTTTTTAAAATTTAAACCGAAGGTTTGCAGTAGATGTATAATTCTTAAACACACGTCAATTTTTAAAATGTACTTAAACCTTTGGCAATAACTATTCTGACTTTTATCATGCACAATTGTTCAGATTTGAGTTAATGTGGCATGCTTTAACTTTCCAACTCTTGTTGGCATACATGTAGTAACGAGAACAACAATAATGCTCCACCAGTGCACTAAGCTGTGGCTAAACAAATCCAGATGTGAATGAGGAGCGTGGTCTGTGTACTCCCACTTGTCTTGGTTGCTCGTGGCATCATGCGTCCCTGATTGGCCAGGACAAATTGATCTCAGGCAGAGCTGTTTGAAATCTATCGTGCTAACACACTTCATCCCTCTGGGCAGTTCTTCTTTCAAGTGAGGAGTCTGAAATGTTGCGACCCAATTATTATGGACTCAACTGTCTGATCCATTTAGTTCCATTCGTGTGGATGTTGAGGTATGGGGCAAAGGTAGAAAATAAAAGGCTGTAAAAAAGAAGAATTTTGTGCAGATCTGCTGTTGAAGCAACACTTATTGGATAAAATAATGTGGATTTTTTTGCCATCTTAAAAATTCTTACCACTCCAGTAGTGGGGCTTAAATATCAAGTTTCAATGGCAAAAACAGTCATGTGCTTCCTCCTGACCAACTGTGAGTGCACAGTCCAAAGTAGAAAAGTATGATCACCTGGAGATCTCAACAGTAGTATTTTTTGTGATGATGCCTTCAGTGAAAAGGCCACATGGGTAACAGGAGCAAAAATGTTCACATCAGATTCTGTTTTTTGGCATGTCTTGGAAAACTGAATGTAGCAATAGTTTTGTTAGCCAAGATTGGCCCCAATCATGACACATCAGCTGATTTCAGTGTCAGGCCTCATCACCCTTCTGCACATCCAATAGGCAAATCTCATAGGATGCACTGTTTAAGTAGCTTTGTTCTGCCAAGGGTTGCATATGCAAGCCCCTTTGCAACCCACCTCCACCCTAGCACCTCCTTTCAAGGTGTTTCTGATGTATTAATACATTGTCTGGTGTCTTCAATGTCTGGTTCAATGTCCCAGAACAGAATTATGCCACCAAATGTAAATGAATGGAGATGGAAATATTTATTTTGACTGTAGTCGTTCTGACTGAAATAGGGTTGCTGATAGGTTAACATTTTCCAACTGGGCCTTGTATTCATGAAGTGGAGGTGTACATGCAGCCTCCTCTGTCCCTCGCTGTTGCAAAACGAAATAAAAAATGACTTATTAGGGATTATTTTTTATTAAAATTTGAAAAACTGATGGAGTAATCAGATGATTTCAACCTCTAGATTAATAAATACATGACAGTGAAGTATGCTGTTAAATGATCAGGGTGCACAATCTGTAACACAAGGTGGTGTCAGTGAAAAATTGGCATCATGCAGTTAGCTTGTTAGTGTAGAAATTTGTTGGTGTAGAAGTTTGTTGGGTACAGGAATGGCGACTTCCACACTTGGGCTTTGTGCCACAGAACCTAAGATGGACAATACAATGTCACAGCAGGCCTCCACTGCATTCAGTTTATCAGTCATACATGATTTCTCTTTCTGTCAGTGTCTGTGTCCAGTGCTCCACTGTAGCTCAACACAATAAAAAAGGATTTAGACACCACCTACCACCTCAGCAGTTGAACTTTACAAGTGGATTCGTTACAGTGTTTAGTTTTCTGATAGGTGGACCTCTAAATTATCCTATTTCAGACGTAGCATGTTTGCCAGCTGACTCTGATCGCATTCACTTCTGAACCCTGAGTGCCCACATCATCCTTCACTTATAACTGTTAAGATATGTTACTGTATACAAGGAATTCTCAAAGTTTAGTGCAAATTTAGAGAGGCAGTATGTGATTGAGGCCCACACAGGGAAAAAATGCATAAATAAAATGCTTTTGATTAGTGTTTATAATGTGTCTGTTGAGAAGATGGTGGTGTATTTTGGTAACTGTCATAACCAGTCATTACCATCACTGAGCTGACTGTCAACATTTCCAAACACCAGCTACATTTACAAGTGTAACAAATGTTCAGTTTGCTACGATGGCTGGAAAAGAGTTGGAACTGAAAGGAAGTGCCCGATCTTGTTGTGGTGCTTTTATATCATCATCTTTTATATCATAATATGATGAAATCTCGATGAATAAAGTGTGCAGTTTACATTCTCCCCCTGTGGCCCTCATAAAATATTACCAGGAGTCATTTTTGGCCCTACCAGCCACATATCAAGAACACATAATCTCTGCTTCATAATAAGTGATGGAAATTTCTAGTTATAATCAGAGTTGTGTTAAATCATCACAGCTGTAATATACCGCTGTAAAAGTGCTACTGTATGTGTGTATTTGACTCTGTTTTCGTCCATGTGCAGGAGCAAGAGGACCCCAACAAACTGGCTACCAGCTGGCCCGACTACTACATCGACCGCATTAACTCCATGGCGGCTGTAAGTCAAACTCATTCTCTACTCATTCTTTTTAAAAGAGTTCTTATTCTGTTTTTCCTTACTGTTGTGTCATGATATTCATATTAAACATGGCAAAAGGTTTCAAATAATGAGGGCAGCATATGTAGAATTTCATCACAGTTCGGGCTGCTCTGAACGCACAGTTGCAGGCAGATGTCTTTTTTTTTTTCTTTTGCTTCTGTATGATGTCATAGAGAGGGGATATCCTTATACGGTCATCTTAGGAATGCAGCCGCCTGCAGTTCAAAGCATCTGTTTAATCATTTAGAAAGAAGTTGGCTCAAACAAAGCCTTTCTAAAAACAGGTCTTGAAACCCCTCTATTCTTTAGGTGGTTATTTTAAAGCTTTATTTAAAATAATTTTAAAGATCAATCATCCCTGAGACATATAAAACTGTATGTATAGAATCTTCAGTCAAATCTGATTTGGAAAGAAAGACAAAACACTTGAAAATTCCCTGAGTGCTGGGACTCTCTCCTAAAATATCTCTGGCTTGAAGGGAGGAGGAAGCAAACTAAAAACTGCTTGAGTCAGACAGTGGATGAAAAAATATGGAGCTGGAAATGAGCATAATCTGTCTCCTTTAAATGACATTTTTCCTCAACAACTTTAAGAGCAGTAGTCCAGTTACTGCAGGCCCCAGAGAGGTCACTGTTCACTCAGTCATTCTCTCTCCCTCTTGGCCAGCTTTTTATCGTCTCCCTGTTGACTGCTTGTTACATTCACATGAGCACATTCTTTCACTGTGACCCCAGCATTCACACACACTGCGATGACAAACAGGCCATTTAGATACTCAGCAGTTCAGTCAGTGGGAAATGCTGTCAGAGACACGGCGCAAAGCCAGGATGACAATATTCATTAGTTCTAGCCAGTGTGGCTGCCAATAAAAACGGTGTGATACCATCACAGACTTTACTTCTACTGTGATCTCTGTGTCATTTTAGACAGAAGTGCTGTTATGCGATGTTGTATTATTTGATACTGACCGGTTTGTGCCAGCAACCTCTCACCCCGAGCCCTCCTGTGAGTGACAAGTCGGCTCCCAGATGTTTAGAGATCATAAAACATGACGTTTTAAGAGAAGCTCTTAAAGGATGACATGCAAGCACGAAAGCTGGAGACTAGCAATCCACTAGACTGCTTTTTCCTCATCTAGCCAACATATCCAACATGTTATACATTTACAACTCTTTCCATGGACAGATAAGACAAACCGTTTACCCATTACTTGCCTTGAACGCAGCCAAAATGTCACTGCATTTAATATCTGTTTAGTGCCACGCAGTTTGTTGAGTGTAGCCATCGACGGTTGCTGCTTTTGCAGCTGTTTTTGTTTACCGCCCCCACTCCGGAGACGAGAAAGAGCTGCTTCTGAGCAGCGCAGCGCTACCTGAGCTCAGCATGGAAGTCTGGAGAAACCATTTTACTGTCAGTCTCTTAAAGGCTCAGACGCTCGACAGCGTGTGCGCACGCACACACTCGCACAAACTGTGTTTTTAAGTAGAGTGGGGAGAAAGTGCTGATTTGTGAGTTGCCAAGAATTTGAAATCCGCCAGGGCTGTAGTGGAGCCGCTGCGCTATTAGGTGTCAGACACACTGTCAGGGTTCTGTTTCAGATGTACTTTTCCTTTTTTACTACATCTCCTGCAAAACACAGAGTCTGAAAAAGTCTGCTGTACAGGATAAAAGTTTTAAAAAGTTGACATCTACTAAAAATATTTCTCCTTGCTTCGTACTGCTTCACTTGTTCCAGACGTCTTCTGAAAATGTGTCAGTAGAAATAACTGTAGTAATCTGGGAGGAAAAAAAACAGGTTTCAAGCACACTAAAGTCAGCACAAGTTGTGTTACGTCATTGGCAGCCGACTTTGCGTGCATCAGGTCAGTTTTTATCACTTTTGCACAAGCAGTCCCACGTTAGGCTATATTTTTCACCCTTGCCCTTTCCACCTTCCACTGTCAGTCCTCCATGTGCTCTACCATGGCGCTCCAGTCAGCATCTTCAACATCGTTTTAAAATTTGGAGGCGCTTCACTCAGGTCCGTGACTTCATGTCTTGGCTCCTGGGCGAGCTCACCGGGGACGGCCCCTACACGGTAGCTGAGTTATTGCATGATCTCATTTTGCCGCCCGGAGAGATTACTGCACAGCCGGCGTCTTGATGTTCATTCATAAAATCATGTCAGAGCCCCAAGGTTGTTCGCGGGCCACTGCGTGATAATTCAAACGCCCTCGTGACTCTGACAGCAGTTTCTGTAGCCCCGCTGTGTCCGCGCTGTGTGCGGAGCTTCAGAGCTCCCAGCTGGATAGAGTTTTTCTGTGGATGGAAAGAGAGAAAAAGTTAGAAAGCCTATTACTACTGCAAGTAACAAGGGGACTTGGCTAAATATCCTGAAAAAGGTATAGAAATGTGACGTCTTTGATGTAACTATCGGGTTCATTTTTTTAGATTATTTTTAAGATATTTTAGCGTGGTGGTTTACACATTCACCTCACAAGCGAAAGGTCCCTGGTTCAATTCCAGGTGGGGACACAAGTCCCTCTCACTGTAGAGGGTTGCATCAGGAAGGGCATCCAGCGTGAAACCTCTGCTAAAATGACCCATGCGCAGTAATCTGCTGTGGGGACCCCTTGGTGGAGAATACAAATGAAAAAAGGTGAATGAAGCAAGCTGTGCTAAACCTTGTGATTGACAAGTCACTACAGTGTCCTTCTTGTTCACAGTAGTGACATTTGATTTCAAAAAGCTAAGACATCAACAGCAATAACAGCTAGCTTGAGGCTTCAGAAACTTGACTTTACTGTAGCTTTGTCCATCTATGGTAAAACACCAGGAAAATTCACAGTACTTTATTAATCTGAAGTTCTTTTCCAGTTTTGTAAGGTGTAACACAAAACCTTTATTGCTGTTTGTTTTATAGCTCATGTACAGCATGACAAAAGCATCCCAAATATCTGCTAACAGAGTAAAACACATTTTTACTTTTTATTCCTTAGTTTCGTATTGAAGATAAGGTAGCAGCGTGGCTTTACTCCATGTTTTGTTTTAGTTTCAGTTGACAGAATGTACGTAATTTGTCTTGAGTTAGATTAAACTCATTCCTTTTTCTTGCTTTGTGTGTTCGTGATCCACATGGTCCACATTAAGACTTCG
Organism: Etroplus canarensis; assembly: GCA_015106775.1. Lineage (NCBI taxonomy): Eukaryota > Metazoa > Chordata > Actinopteri > Cichliformes > Cichlidae > Etroplus > Etroplus canarensis. The sequence goes on from VUQH01039959.1 coordinate 16,611, forward strand.
ATGAGCAGCACTGATCTCTCAGCTAACAAAGCACTGATGACTAGCTTAAAGGCACAGTCCCAGCTGTGGGGGGCACTTCCCATAATAAGGATTTAGGGAAGTACCGTCTGCTGGTTTACCAGCTGGCTCTAATGGTATCCTTATGTGCTTGTTGGCCACAGGTACAAGTGAGCTTACTAATAGCAGATGTTGGAAGGAGCCATTTGGCTAGGTGCACTGACATGGTGAACTGGCTCGCAGCACGACCCAGTCAGTCACTCAACCCAACACTTGTTGTTTCCAACTTCCCATTGACTATGAGCATGCTCATTTAGAGCAACAGGAGCCAGAGCCTTTGGCACGGAGCTCCTGAGCCATCTGCACTCGAGGCTAAGTCGACACGATGGATGTTTTGACTGTGCTGGTTCTAGATTAAACACTCTCGCTCAATGAACAGACCTGAGCTGGTGCTGGAAAGTCAAACAAGGTTGGTAGCTAGGTGTCAGTCTACAAAATATTTCCACCAACCTAGAGGGGCCTTTTAAAGGGACAGTTCACCCCCTAATTAAATTCACAGGCCTGGAGTGCTATTCATCCTTCTAGATTCTTTTGGTGTGGGAGACACTGAATGGCATCAGTGGCACTTGTTTTTATGTGATCAAAACAGCAAAAATATATTTATACGAAAAACTCACCAGTATCGTCACTTTCCAAGGTCTACAAACTTTCTTGTGGACGGGTTCACGGAGGAGCTATTTTCTTTCTACTAATTCATATTTTATCAGTGTGTAGAAAGAACCGTGCATGTACCTGTAAGGAGAGGCTCGTGATCATGACAGGATGTAAACTATTATGGACTGGAGCGGTACTTGTATAGCGCTTTTCTACTCTGAGTTCTTGGAGTCCTATTTACTACAAGCCACATTCACACACACATTCACAGAGGGCTTAATTTGATGCCTATCAGCACGTTCTAGCTATCACACACTCACGTTTTGATGGATTCATCGGGGACAATTTGAGGTTCAGCACTTGCCCAGGAACATTTGGGCTTGCTGATGGGAAGAGATGGGACTCAAACTACTGACATTCTGGCTAGTGGATGACCCAGTCTGATGCCCCTTTTGACTGAGCTATAGTGCCTGGTGGGGGACAGTAGTAATAGACAGCATAAAGAAAACAGTTCCTACATAAAACTGCTTGCACTCATTTGCTTTTCTGGAAAAATGCTTTTCTGCTGAGGTTTTCAGCTGTACTTTTTTGGCGCTTTGAGCACCACAAGGCAAGTACTTTTTAGTCTGTTGCATACAAGAGAAGGCAGCCATCATACTAATAGCTCCAACTGGGTAACCCACACCAAAATAGTTTAAATGGATAAACAGCACTACAGGCCAGAGGAAAAATATCTACATTTGATTTTGGGGTGATCTCTTCCTTTCAGGTTTGAAAGAGATCACAAATATCTTTTTCAGGAAAATGAATGAGCAGCAGTGATTAGCTTACTGCAGTACTGAAACATGCGCTGTTTGGACCTTAGTGCTGGCGGTGAGCTGCCATGGAAAAAGCCTGGAGAGGCTAAACAGAAGCCCCAAGGCCCTGACTAATGAGAGCGTGGTAGCTCTCTGATGCTGCTCACAAAAGCCTTGAAGTGATGCAGAAATGCATTAACACTACCACTGGTTTAAATATTTTTGTGCCCTATTAGTTTTTAGCTTGATTAGAGCTATTTGTCTGTGCAGGTTATTTAGGCATGTTTTATTGCTTCAAAGACAATTTGATTTATGTGGCCTGAAACATAAGCCTGCTAATGAGTCTCTCATTATATATGCTGCTAGGACTAATTGAACCAAGCACACTAAAGAGCATGAAATGTGCTGCTGCTGTCATATTGCTGTCAAATTAAGATGAACATCATTGTCTTAATACAGGATACAGAACAATGAAACAGTGAAAATATTTGACGGGGTTCCTGAGTTTAATCTTTACAGCATTTAACTCAGGAATGGGTCTGTGTGTCTGTTCTTAACTTTTCTCCACAACTGTTTATTTAGTTTGCTTCATTTTCATATTTCTAAAGACCAGAGCAGGCACTGTGTCGAGTTTGAGGTCATTTGGATGAGTAGTTTTGACGCATTGTTTGAGGCATGTGGCTATATCCATGCAACCACCACACATAAATATTCAGCCAGTGAAATCTGGGCACAGTCAAGGTAATCAAGGTAATCAAGCTCTTGTGCCTCCAATTTTGTGCGAACAGTTTGGGAAAGGTAATTTTCTGTTCCAGCAATACTATGATCCAGTGGACAAAGCAGGGTCCATAAAGACATGGTTGGATGAGTTTGATGTGGAAGAAGTTGACTGGCCCACACAGAGCCCTGACCTCAACCCCATCCAGCATCTTTGGGATGAACTAGAGTGGCTCTTGTGAGCCAGGCCCTCTCATCCAACATCAGTGTCTGACCTCACAAATGCTTTTCTGGATGAATGGGTAAAAATTCCCACAGACACACTCCAGAATATTGTAGAAAGCCTTCCCAGAAGAGTGGACACTCTTACAGCTGCAGATGAGGGACCAAGTCCATATTAATGCCTATGGATTTAGGATGGAATGTCATACAAGCTCCTGTAGGTGTAATGTGTAGGTAGCCCAATGCTTTTGTTCATATATTGTACTTCTATTGCACATGCCTAAAAATATTCAGGATATTCACACTATTAACACGTTGTCCAAGAAAAAACTAAAGTACACTTACCTGCATTTTTTCTAGGATGAGTAGATGTCTTCCACCACATGTCATTCCGACTACATGATTTGCTCATGTTTCCCAGTTCGATTGTCTATTAGCTTTTTTGAGGCAGGGCTGGGACAACCGCTGTCTTTGTGTTTTTTTGAGTGCCAGATCTCTCTGTTGTAATGTCTCTGGTACCATGGTAAGGCATGGTATATTTCGTGTAGAAAATGTTTCAAAACTTTGTGCAATGGTAATCGAGATCATGGAATCTCTCTATGTCTACAGATGCAGACCTTGTTTGCCTTTGACGAGGAGGAAATGGAAATGAGGAACAAGGTGGTGGAAGATCTGAAGACGGCGCTTCGGACTCAGCCAATGAGGTGAGCGAATCTTAAATCTGACTTTTCTCTGAACGTTTTCTGTGCTGCAGACACATGGCTCTTCACGCCATTCCTACAGGTTATACTGCACGTGCTATTCTCAGTTGATGATATAACATGCTACAGCAAAGTTTGTCTCTTGTCATGGTAAATCATCCTATTCATTACTTCCAAATGAAAAGTGATTAATTGAAAGTATTTTTAGAGCTTCATTTTTACGTTCTCTTCTCTCACCGCAGTCATTTGTGGCTGTTGGATGTCACTCATTGCCACAAAGAAACGTTCAAGGACACTGGGCAGCCCACTAACCCAAACCACCTCCCTCTCCCTGTCAGCACGTCCTTTGGAGCTGTCCATCAGCCTGTGCCACTCGTATGAAGCAATGGTCTGCACCAAAGTGGGGGTGTTGAGTTTTCTCAAGGGTAGCCATAAAATGAGAGACCTCATGTGCAGAGTGACAAAAACTCAGGGCAGTGCTCATGTCTGGGTCACGTCTGGGTTGCATGGGTGTTTTTGTCAGGCAAGCATGTGTGGTTGCGTTTGCTCCATCTGCACGCATGTGGAGATCCAACAGCAGACTCAGGGGTCCAGACAGAAGACAGGAAATCATTAGAACGTTTCGGCTTCAGGCCTTCTGGCCTTGAATATGAATCTTTATTAAGATAATATAAGGATACTAGAAATGCCATGACTGATGAGCTCAAGTCCAAATACAAGCTTAACAAAACAAGTCAGTGTAAGTGGCTAACACTTGGGCCGTATATGGATTACTGGCAAACACTGAATCTGTGCCCTCTAACTGATACTTACCGACCACACAGTTTTGACAAAATGCTCCTAAATCCCAAAATAATTCATAAACCAGAATAACTCTTTTAAGGTCCTGTCTAAACATGAGTCAAGTGTGGAGGAGAACGTGCACTGAAGACTGCTGGCCTGCAGTCATGAGTCACCTTAGACCATGGGGATGTCTGTCATCACAAGATTAGTTTTGAGTTGATGAAAAAACTAATAAGAATGCAAAAGTGCACCAGAATATTCTGGATTAATTAGGGCTGTAGAATCTATTTAAGGTTGGGGTTATATATTTTTTTAAAGATAATTAAAGAAATCAGCCCAGTTCTTCTTGTAATCCCCTGAGTTGTATGTAGATGACAGGAGAAGGCTTTGAATGCGCTCATTAAATCTGATTTACCACCTAAACCTGCTCTCATACTCCTTCACCTATTCCACATGGGGACTATGAATGTAGTGTGTGTGCTCGGTGAAAGTGAACTATGAATCCTCTTTCATACACCGACAGTCAGGCAAAGCCTAATTAGTGGGACAACTACTTGCATACTTTGTCATTGCCTGCTTTTGCAATAAATGTATGCTGCAACAACCAAAACACTACATATCCTAATATATTGTCATGGCTTTCTTTAATTGGTATCATCGGGGAAGCAGGAACAGTTTCAGTGTAGGAGTGCTGTCCTTAGTTTGAGGGGACAGTTTTTGCACATTTGTAATAATGCCATTTTAGTGCGTCGGGGTGATTTAGCAAGAAATGGTAAAGGGTTAGATGAGGCAGTGTTATGACGACAGCAGTTACTCAGGGGCAGTTTTCACTGTTCAAATTATATATCCAGGATGTAGAACGGGAGAATAGTTGCCCCCACAGGGCTGCCGGGATTGGCCAAAAGTCATGTTCAGTTGTTTGTTTATAAAAAAAAAAAAAAAAACCATCACATTACATCTACAGGCAGGAAAACATAAAACAAGAGACCTACAGTTATTTCAACGTAAGCACACCGTTTAAAAGATCTGCATGCCTACATGTTACAGAATAAACAGATAAAATACTCACGTTAACTCATATACAGTCATGAGAAAAAGAAAATTCACCCTCTTTCAATTCTAAGGTTTTATGTGTCAGGCTATAATAAATATCTGGTTTGTAGCAAGCCTTAAAATTAGGTAACTTAAACCTCAGATGAACCGTAACACGTGACATGTTGCATTGTCATTATTTAACCACTGTGTGAAAAAATAAACCCTTTCTGCTTATTTGGAATTAAGAGGATCAGTAACAGCCAGCTGCTGCTAATCAAATGCACTCGACTAGTGGATCATCAGCAAGCGTGACCGCCTCTGTAAAAGCTGAAGTTTTTGTCTGCTGATCTGAACACAATGTCACGGAATGGAAAGTCAATGGAACGGCATCAGCAGTGAGCTTAGAGAAGCAATTGTTGCTGTCTGTCAGTCTGGGAAAGATTATAAGGCTGTTTTCGAACAACTGCAAGTCCTTCAGTGAGAACGATTCTTCACAAGTGGATGACATTCAAGACAGTTAAAAATCTTCCCAGAAAATCCCAGCAAATTCACTCTAAGTTTGGCAAAAACAGTATATCAGCACACTTCATATGAGCTGTCAAGCACGGTGGTGGAGGGGTGATGATTTGTGCTTGTTTTGCAGCAACAAGACTTGGACACCCTTCAGTCATTGAGATGACCGTGAACTCAAAATGCTTCAGAAATCGAATGTGAGGTTACCGTTTGTAATCTTAGGGTTGTCTTTGCAGTCCCTGAGCTTTGATTACTGTGTTACGTCACTGACACATGCTTGCTTTTTTATTTAAGTAGTATTGCAAAGATCAGATCTGTGGTCCCCAAGACTGATCTGATGAGATGCTTGTTCATGCATTTATCTTTTCAGGTTTGGACTATTGCAGTCATTCGTTTAAGTATGAGTCAAGTCTGTTACTCATCTCCAGTCTGTCCAGAATTCTGCAGTGAGGTTTTTGATTCATACATCTCAGCCGTCTCTTATCACCCCAGTTTTACTCTGTTTGCATTGGCTGCCTGCCAAGTTTAGAATCCATTTTAAACTCATTGTTCTTACTTTTAAGGCACTATGTGATGAAGCTCCCAGCTTCATTACTGACTTGCTTCACCAATATATTATGGGTGGGGTCTGGGGTCTTCAGATAAAGGTCTTCTTGTGGTTCCATGCAGCCGAATGGAAACAAAGTGCAATTGTATTTTTCAGGCATTTGCTCCAAAGTTGGGGGAACAGCTTACCACTCTCCCTTCATTCTGCTGACTAGTGTTTGTTTTTCTGTAGTTTTATTGTTTTTATTATTGTTGTCTGATTCTTTTATTGGTTGTATTATTGAGTTATTTAGTCTGTTTAATTGTGTAGCAGTTCTGTGTCAGCTTTCTTTGAATTATTTTATTGTTTCATTCTGAAGCACTGTGAGAGTGACTTGGTCTAGAGAAGCACTATATAAATAAACTTTATTTACTTACATCTGCCTGTCGGCTAAAGCTTGGTCCAAATTGATTCGTGCAACAGGACAATGTTCCCAAGCAGACCAACAAATCTGCACGAGAATGGCTGAAAAAGAAAAAATGCTTGATTAAATGCCTACAAACCTCAATAAACTAAAGCAACATTCTAAAAAAGAGTGAGCCAAAATTCCTCCTCAACCATGTGAGAGCCTGATAAATTGATATATTCTGCAAGCTACTGGATCGTGGGGCGTACTTAGTTTTTTGCACATGGCTTGAAATATGTTTTTTGTTTCCTGAGATTTAAAACCTCAGAACTGAAAGAGGGTGTACTTTCTTTTTCACGACTTTAGAATGAATCGTCAATGCTTTGAGCTCTGCTGCGAAACATATGTAACAATAAAATGAAACGGGCAATAATGTAACCATCACAAGCTTGTTCATAAGTCTTATTCAATATTTATTTAGCCAGTGCAGCTGAAGCTCTACAATTCTGCTGCTACAGTTTTCCTAAAGGCCAAAAACCAAAGTATTTTGGGCTCAGAGTTGAAATTGCTCTCCATCTGGAGCAAAGTTCGGTTGAACCCGCTGTCATCGTTACCACACGATTGCTGCTGAATTATTCCAGGCTTAAACTGACCACCTGCTGGGCCTAAGCATTGGGGAATTTTTTATTTTTACGGTGTTTTTGGTCTGATGTTGTCATTAAACATTTTTATATGTATCAAACAGTTTGAAACAAAAAAGCAGAGAAGTAGAGGTAAATGTTATGACATACGATTGTTTCTCTTCAATTTTTTTTAGCTGATATCAGTATTATTTTCCATAATTACAGTAGGCTGAATCATTCAACCCCCTCTCTCCCTGTCTCACTGAACCAGCAGCACTGTATGTGAGGTCTCCTCCGGTGCCGCACACAGCTGTTTTGACTTTGCCACATTGCTGGTGGATTAATTTTCACAATCAGACTTCTTTTTTTTTTTTTTTTTAAATTTCAGCTCTTTCATTAAATATAGATTGTTCAATGATAGCCTGACCTTCACCCCAGTATAGTTTCTTATTTAATTTATAGTTTGAAGGTATTTTACTTTTTGTCTCTTTCTCATTCATCCATTTACTCCTAGTGTTATACTCACCCAATTTGTCTCATCAATGGTGACTCTTTCTGCGCTATTCACCCATGCACCTGCACCCATGCTGCTCACAGAGTGAGTTATTGCTCATTAACACACATATGTTTTAAAAATACTGCAATGACAGTGTGGGTAGCAGGTGTGTCCCACAGAATATGGGTGTTCTGGGAAATATCCCTTCAAACATCACCTTTTGTGATGAATGGGTGGTTAAAGCAAAAAGATGGCTTTGTGCTTTGTTGACTGAGACACATAAAACAGCACCTCACCTGCCTTCCGTGTCATCCTTTGTCCCTTTGTGGTTGTATACTGTTTTTATGGCCACATCTTGTGAGACATGGTGGTGTCTGTCTGAATCCAGCTTTGATTCATGCCTGCCTGAAACAGCCTGACTCCCTCCCTCCTTCACTCTCTCACTTTAGAGAGGCAGCTGGGCCTGGTTGTGAAGAGGTGCCCTTGTTGTCCCTCAGCCTGCTCTGCAGGGCCACAGGACCCAAACACATGGTGGACATGAAGGGTGCCAGGCAGAGCGCACCAAAGGAGCGCATCATTAGCAGGCCACACACACGTTCACTCACAGGCTGTTCCTCTGTTGAAGCGACAAGGTCACGTTTTACTCATGTGTTCTTTGATTTATATGAACAGAGGCTGCAGAGTTAGTTTATGGCGTGCAGTGTTGGTCAGTCCTGGTTGATTTGGCTGTAGTTTCTGTTACTGTAATAGCAAACATGGTTTTAGTACTACGGGTCACAGAATTTGAGAGCAACAAAACAAATTGTTGCAGTTTTAATAAAGAACTCAGCTGGAAATTGTGTAAGCAACTGTAATCTGATTTCACAATCTGGGAATCCATGAGATAGTCTGCTGACGTAAGCCTCTGGGAGGACCAGACAATTTTTCAGGGCCTCCGGTGCAGCTTGCAGTCATTCTTATTGAAACCAGACCAACCAAAAATGGTCCCTTGCTTACAGATTTCACATATTCATGTGCAAAATATATTTTGATTACTGAGCTCAGTAGTTTACTGAATGGCTAAAATTTTAGTGTACAGTCTCTCTCATTGTGGCTGCCCTTTTTTGTTTATTTCTGACTGCAACATTTCAGCCTAATCTAATGTTGTGTTTTGGAGATGCAGTATTTAATCAGTAACAGCGATAAGCATGAAGCTCACTGATAAACACCTTGCATTTTCTGTGACGCCTTTGCTGTGCAGATGCAGAAGTAAATATTTTTTGAGAAAAGCTTCCACCCGATGATTCTTCAGTCTCTTGCATCGTTTTGGAGGAACTTCGACCCACTCTTCTTTACAACGTTGCTTCGGTTCATTAGGGTTTGCAGGCATTTGTTCATGCACAGCTCTGTTAAGGTTCCGCCACAGCATTTCAGTCAGATTAAGGCCTGGACTTACTGGAACATTGCGACACTTTGATTCTTTTCTTTTTTCAGGCATTCTGTTGTAGATTTGCTGCTATTTTTGGGATCATTGTCCTGTTGCATGACCCAAGTTGTGCCAAGCTTTAGCTGTCAGACAGATGGCATCACATTTGACTCTAGAATACTTTGATAGACAGAGGAGTTCATGGTAGACTGTGGCTGTAAAACAAGCCCAAATCATCACCCCTCCACCACCATGCTTGACAATTGGTATGAGGCTCAGTCACCATTGTGCTATGTAATTTAGTGATAATATTTAAGCACTTTCATTTGAATCAAATTTACCACTTTAATTTGAAACATTTGATTTTAAACTTCACTAAACTGCTATTTTAACTGCCTTAAAATTGAAAGTCTGCTAGTTACACTCTCAGATTATTGTACGGGTAAGTTGTGATTATTCTCAGAGTCTTTCATTCTGAATTGTTTTAGAACCATGAAGACGTAAGGAGTATCATTTTATTTAATTCCTTTAATCATCTCAGGCCTGTTTGATTAGCAAGTAAAAGCAAAGTTCCTGTGCCTGCGTGGGTTTCCTCTGCATACTCCAACTTTCTCCCAAGACATGCATCTAAGGTTAATTGATGATTCTAAATTGTTTCACTATAGGTGTGAATCCAAGTTGTATAAAGAACTCAAATGCATAGAATTAATCTCTGTATGAATATGTTTGAGAGAAGTAAATGTGGCTTGTACTGTAAAGCAATTTGTATGATCAAAAAGATTATTGCTAAAAATGCCAGTCCCTTCTATTTCATAATGTTTTTACTTATTTTCTCTCACATATAAACTGTCTATATAAGTATAGTCCTTTCATACGGCCCGTGGGTCCCTTTTATTGCAGTGCATTATCTGTATTTCTGTCCAGCTGTAAATGACTAATCAAGTAAAATGACTGCAATCCCACTGCGCCTACAGTACAGCAAGGTTAAAGAAAACCAGATTCATAGATCTACCTGTACAACAGTTCAGGTTGAGTTATACTTGAAGTGAAAAATTGTCTGTTGCGCCTGTATCCAAATATATCTCTCCTGTCATATTTTAAGGGAAGGAAACACTGGTGAAGAGGGTAAATATTTTAACTAGTCAATGTTACCATTTTCCAGCTGTTGACTTACATTGAGACAATTATTTTTTAAACATAAATGCTTTTTACAGAGAGACTTTTAGAGAGCTCCTTTTGTTAATTCTTTAGTCAGATAATACTGTTACAAGCTGGGCAATTTTCACCATCTTTTAACAATTACAAATTGCATGAAACAGTTTTTAATTTTGAGAAAAAGCCTTTAACAATATTATGTTTTATTAAATTCCAGGCAGTTTTATTGGAAACTCATATTCTCTGGTAAAAATGGTAACTAACAAATGGTGAACAACCTATTTACTGTGTTTGGCAGATTTTATGCTGAATGCACTCTCTGATGCAACCCTCTCCACTCATCTGGCCTTGGGATCTGCACTAGGAGTATCCTGGCTTGTGGCATACCTTTGCAGTAACTACCTCTAGTAACTTAAGAGGTATAACATTGATGAGTCGTACCATGTAGAGGAGAGGTGGAGGTATGCACTGGAAAGAAGAGGAATGAAAGTCAGTTGTGAGATGGGTTTAATGGTAAGGATGAAAGGAGTTGAGGTAGCAACAGACAGAGCACAAGAGAGGTGAAGAGAATGCAGGCAGGGTGGAGTCGACGGAGACGTGTCAATGGTGCTTTGTGGCAGAAGGATAACAGAAAGGGTGAAAGGAAAGGTATGCAAGACGGCAGGGAGGCCTGCTATGATGTGTGGTTTGGAGACGGTGACACTGACAAACAGACTGGAGGTGGAGCTGGAGGTGGCAGAGCTGAAGATGCTGAGAATTTTTCTAGGAGTGACCAGGATGGGCAGGATTAGAAATGAGTACATCCGAGGGACAGCTCAGATTGAGGTGTTTGGGGATAAAGTCAGAGGCAAAGTTTAGATGATTTGGATATGTGCAGAGTGGGATGGTGGATGTACTGGACAAAGGATATTGGAAATGGTGCTGCCAGGCAGAAGGAAAAGATGACTGTCCAATGAACAACATGTAGCTAAATAAAGGTGCATTTTCATCTTCCCATTAGTCTGATAGATGACATGTTAAGAAGCAAAAGAACCCAAAATCTCATCAGAAAGTGACCAGTCCATGCTTTTGTCTGTAGTATCTGTAAAAATGTGAAATGCATAGTGTTTATTCAACTAATGTTGAACCGTTAATGCAGCAAAAAATAAATTGCACAATAACAGAACACCTGGACTGTATCAGTGCCTCCCAGTAAGATGAGACAGCAGGAGGTATATTCTTTCTTTGAGTGATGCTGATCTTAATTTGCCATTTACCAGAAACCTTTTTTGATGGTTGGAAACTAATTTAATAGCCCAGATGTCTTCATTCAAATATAATCATGATTATTTTTAAGGAGCCATTAAAAAAGAGGCATATTGAAAATGATTTCTTCCCCTTCAATTAGCAGCTTATCGCGGTTCCCTGCCAGCAGTTATTGTTTTGTTTACCAGCTGTCAAATGGAGCTTGAAGCATTGCACTGCGGTTGTGTATTTACTCACGTAAAGCTGAATCTCAACTCAAGTGGGCATGAGAGGGCTGATAGGCAAACACAAACTATTGCCGCCGTGTACTCAAATGAAATATACACAGTCTGGTGTACATTTCAAGTTAGTTTCCAAATATTTGAATGTTTGCTTGTGGTATTTTAACTATTCAGTTAAGGGTGCTTAGATAATCATTGTTGATCTGTTGAGTCGTCAGCTCATCTGCACTGTTTATATCCATGTTGATGAGCGTGTTCTGTGTGCATCTAAGACGGGATGCTCTTACATCACTGTCATTTCCTTTGTGAAATATTTGCAGGAGGACAGGAAACTGAGTTTTCCTGGAGGTCACTGAGGCCATTCTGGCCCACAGTGCACTGCAGTCGTAGGCTCTTTGTCAGCATAGCATCGCAACTTTTCCCAAGGCGGCCCTCTGTGGACGTTGTTTCTGCAAATCTGTTCCAGCAAGAATATTTGCTCGAGTCGACTGCAGCCTTTCACCCCGCTCCTGTGTCAACAGGTCTTTGGATGATTCGCTACCATCACATGCAAATATTATCCTTCAAAACATTTTGCCGACAGATCTCTCAAAGGTTCCGCTCAACAGAGTGAATTTTATATCTGTTTTCACATATTACCAAATACATTATTGGGGAGTAGAGTCTCACACCTTCAAAGAGCGTTTGCTTCTCTGATTTTTTTTTTCCCCCCTTTGGTACTTAGCAGTACAAAGGGAAATGGAAATGATAGCCAGAGAGTGGAAGAAGATGGAGGAAACCACAGGGGTTACATTGTGCCTTTTCTTTAATCCTAAACTGCAACCTCTGGGGTTAATTGAAATGCCAAAAAACTGCAGTTCCTCCAATGGGCACTTGAGGCCTGCATCCAAAAGCGCATCAATCCCCATAAGCTCACATTTTAAAATGTCCAACTTTACAGCAGAAATGAGCACATTTGCAGCCTGGTACAAAAAATAGTTTTGTCCTCTATTGCTAAGTTCCGTCTTCATAAAAACTGTACACCTATGAATTTTTATATAAATCACTTACTTAAACATTAATAATACTTAGATGTTAAAGGGAAACATGACCACTTTTACTCATAAAAGCCTCTTTGTAGTTGCAGAGTGGGCAAAAAAGTTTTATGAATCCTTTTGTGTCCCCTGGGTGATGCTGTGTCAAGTCCATTAAATTGCCCAAGGTGATGTGGTTTGAGTAATGCGTTGTCTGGGGACAAATGTCTTAAATCTATGGGGACAAATAACATCTGACATCTGTAGCCCACTCCTCTGGTCACATGAGTTCTGTTTTTATTTTTTTGTATGCACTTTTTTCAGGGTCCACAGTGACTGTAGATAACTTCTTACTGCTGCTCATGAGTTTAGATCACACGTGCAAAATACAGCCTAGGACCCTCTCAATCTGGTCCCCGATGTCCTAAAAGGAAAAGTACTAGAATCCCCCAAAATCAATAAAACCCGTAGCTTCAACTGGGCATGCGTGTGCAAAAGGAGGTGCACCCAGATTTTCTTAAATGCATGAAGAAATTACACTAAATATAATTTGTTACAATAAACAATAAATGCATGCCAGCGCACCTGCATTGGTCCCCTCTGTGTCGGCTCTGTGTAGGCAATGATGCAAACAGACACCGCTGCAGTGCCAACTATTTGTAGCTTGATATGGATGACGCTGGGCCTAGGTTGAATGGTGATTGGTTGAAAAGTAGGAGAGGACAGGACAGGCTCCCTTGTATTCTTCACCAAGGGGTCACCACAGCGGATTATTCCGCATTGGTAATTTGGCAGAGGTTTTTATGCCAGATGCCCTTCCTGACACAACCCTTCATGGTGGTAGGGGCTTGTGTCCCCACCTGGGATTGAATCAGAGACCTTTCGCTTACAAGGTGAATGCGCAAACCATGACGCTACTGGGGACCCAGAAAGAGAAGTTAAAAAAAAAAAACGTTAAGAAAAAACTGTGTAAAATAACAGACTGTGGCTGTCGTGACACTTTTCATTGTTTTTAACACTTGATTTCACTTTAGGTCTTTCTATGTTATAACTTCAATCTTTGTCACAATTGACTGATGGACTTAACAGCAACAAGCAAGAGTAGCCCACAGACTGATTTTTTGTGAGGCTGCCCCCTGGCGGCAGTAAGCAGCTACAACATGTAGATGACAGTCTGCAAAACTGTGCATAGGCTCTTAGAATTACCAACAAAGTTCCATAAATAAACCATGATGAGCCTCCCAGTAGGAAAATAAGAGCCAGGAAAAACTGGTTAGCAGTGACTGAGCTTTCAAAATAAAAGTGCAAGGATTGCCCAAGATGTATGGGAAAAATAAATAAATCTGGCTGTTAATATGCACAGGAAGCCTGCTGAAGTATATGTATGGGAAACACTGTATACATACAAAAATGTTAGACAAACTTCTCTTCATTCAGTGATACAGATCTGAACTGATGGAATTAAAGTTTGAGTTAGCATGATATGTTAATAATTTTTATCTGTGAATGTTGATTTTATTGTATTACGATATGAATATATTAAGCATTTAGTGTAGTAGTTTACACATTCGCCCCACAAGCGAAAAGTCCCTGGTTCGATTACAGATGGGGACACAAGCCCCTCTCACCATGGAGGGTTGTGTCAGGAAGGGCATCTGGCGTTAAACCTCCGAAAAGCCAAATTACAAATGCAGATTGATCCACAGTGGCGACCTCTTGGGGAGAATCCAAGGGAGCAGCCAAAGGTACATTCATTCAGGTTAGTTGTACAGTAGACTGTTACAAAAGCAAAATATTTTCTTGGTTCTTGGTTTCTGAAATAAGGACCCAGAATTATTTTTAAGTCATCTGTCACGTCTACTGAAATTCATAGATTTCAGCATATTTCTCTGTGTTGTGTCTCATCTTTTTATTCGGTTGTTCAAAGTGCAGTTCTTTGCTTACTCTATTAAAGTTGGTCTGGTCCTCTGACAGAAAATGTGAAAAAAAAAGCCCTGAACAATTTGTCTGCAGTCAGGTGGAACTGTGTGTAATGTAGGTATCAAGTTTGGATAGGAAAAAAGAATGTGCCAACAATTTTACACACACACACACACACAAACACGCACATAAATTGATTTTATTCTGGATCTATCAGGAATACTTAACCTGCCTGGGACCAAAGCCACTGCCATAAATGACATAAATGGAGACTGAAATCTCACTTATAGCACAAACCAGGAGAGAGCCAGATGCATTCTCACAACTGGAAGTACTCCTATTTGATTCAGGCGATTCAGGTGATATCCTGGCAGAAAGAGGAGGACATGGGTCATATGATGCCCACTCGCACTCACACACTGCAAAATCTCTGGACATTTATACCAGGGACATGGCGCTGGCTTTATACAATGAAGCTGGCAGATTAAAGATGGTTTGAACTTTTGTATTCTGCTGCATATTGTGTAGAAATGATCATGGCTGCAGTTTATGTTGGAAAAAGTGGCATTACATATACACATGCATGCCCTGCTCCCTGTGGATTTGCCAGTGAGCCTAGTCCACAAGAACCATTCAGTCTTAATGCACTATGCATGTACATGTACCAGATGCACACCTTGGTTTGGGTTTGTATTGCAACCTCTACGTACGTGTCAGTTTTATGTTCACAAATTCATTTACCGCAGTTGCACACCGGGCCTCACATTAAGTAAAACAATGTTTTGAGTGAGAGTCGTGTTTATATCGCATGACTTCTCCTCCAATTCCTGCAGACACCTCGGTCAGCTCACTTTCATCGGCACCTCTGTAGAACCTCCTGGGATCTCATTCACATTCGAGCCCTTTTATAGTCAAACATGTGTGTGAATGTGTCTGGACATAGGCGAGTGGGTGTTTGAAGGAGATGGTGAGTGTGCGTGTGATTAAATGACGGGCGGAAGAGAGGCACATGATCACTTGAGTTTGTGTGTGGAAGGGCTGGCCTTTGATAAGTTTTGAGGAAGAAGCGAACCGTCGGCCGACTGTCTGCCACACAGGGGTCATCCACAGTTCAAAAAGGCAGAACGTCTTGCAGCTGAAACCTCGAAAAATCTGTTTGGCTAGACTGAAATTATCCATTTAAAATTGAGCAATTGGATTAGTTTTCCACACTGTCCTCTGCCTCTGGGACGGGTTTACGCTTTTTAGATCAATGGATGGCAGCCCTGTAAATCATTTAATAATGTAAGATAAAGTAAACATCTTAGAGCTTTATTCAAATTTTAATATGTGGCTTTACCTTTGACCATGCTCTGCCTTGACTTTTTCTGCTGCGCTGTCACTTTTGTTTAGTCTCATCCTGTTCCAAATTTCATTTCTTGCTTCTTTCTTTCATCTGTCTGAAGATCTTTGTGTGTGTGTTTGGCTCGGCCTCAGTATTGTTCGGCAGCTCTGCCTGTGCTCATATCGTATGCAGTTGTTGAGCTTTCGCTGCGGGTTTTGAAGTATGCAGCGGTTGTTCCAAGAGCAAAAGAGCGGAGGGATGGGGTGGGGGGGACCTGCACGCCAGTCGACTGAGCGTGAATGTCAGTGGAGAGGAGAAGACAAGAGGGGACTACAAAGTCAGAGGAGATGGGATCCATTGATTCAAGTGCTCACTGGAGAGAAAATGAAGTGAGGAGGAGGAGGAGGAGGAGGAGAGAATTGTTGAATGTCAGCTTACTAGGTTTAGTAATGGTCCAGAGGATTAGTCACTGTTGAATGTTTTAAAGAGGCGTGCATGTATGTTTTTACATGCATCTGTCCTTTTGTTTCTCCTGTTTAAGCACTCGCACGGGTGCCGGGTGCATTGGTGCATGTGCATTTCTGGCGAGCAAAGCAGCCACTGAGCAAAGCCTTGAATCCCGTCCACCCTTTTGAACCCAAACTCCAAGAACAACATCTCTTTACCCTCTGCTTTCCATACATTAATCACAGCGATGTTCAGCTTAATTTCTCTTCCACTATGAAAGCTCTTGCTCTGAGGTGGCCCCTCAATTCACGGACAGGCCCACGGCCAGCCAGAGACTTGTCACTGACAATAGAGTGTGGGGCAGTTGGCTCAGTTCTGCCTTGCTCTACTTCCAGTGTCTGTGCTGCATCTGAACCAATTCATATCTCCTATGTTGGATTTATTTTCTGTCACCTACAGTGGAGACTGTAGTGGCTTTGCTCAAACAGGAGAGTCTGGTGAAAGGCTGACTGTATTCATGCATGCATATAGTATGAGCCTCTTGATCTCATCCAGGCGCTGCTGGGGATCTGAGGATGATATCTTGTTAAGAGATTTACTGGTTAAGTTTGTGTATGAGTGCATCTGCTGGGAATCTGGGATTGATTGTGTGTGAGCAGAGGAAGAGCCCTGGCCCCGATGTAAAGGATAATAAATAGAATTTTATGCCTTATATTTTTCCACATTCCTTTGAGCCAAGACAGCAGTAAGAGGGGGTGGACTGCATATTTCTAACAGTGTCAAAACAGTGTATTTGCTACAGTGAATAGTAATAAATCTTAGCTGTTAGTTCCCTTTTGTCAGACCCTCTCCCTCTTTCCTCTCTGTCCCTTTCACTTTCTGACTCCATCCTTCTTTCCTCTTCCTCTACTCTTTCTGTCCTCCTTACAATCCCTTATTTGTTTGAAGTAATTCATGAGGCCTATCAGGAATCTTAGTGAGTAGGAAGGTCATTTACAATCCAGCCCCCACTTTGCTTACTGGATGTGACATCCCTCACTGTTTACATGTTGTGCCTGCCACTCAGTCAGCCTGCTTCTCATCCAGAGAGGTAACTCATTGCTCTCTAATTAGTTCAGCTACTGTGGGCAGTTAGCAGGAGAGTGAAATTTAAAGATTTTTTTTTCCTTCAAGTGATGGCAGAAAGGGTCCAACTAAATTATTATATCATGTTTGTGGTGAATCTGACTTAATCCAAGCAGGACTGCGTTACAGATTAATCAGATGATGTACACTATGTGGACAAAAGTACAGGGCCACATTTCTCAGTCACTGAATTCAGGTGTTTTAATTAATCCATTTGCCACGGGTGTATATAATCAAGCCATAAACCATGCAATCTGCTGGTTGCCAACACTCTGCTGATTCAGTAACTGCAGAGTTTGAAACCTTCTCTACCATTGACATCAGCACAAAACTCTGCACTGAGAGCTTCATGGCATAGGTTTCCATGGCCAAGCAGCTGCAATCAAGCCTTAGATCATCAAACACAAGTGTGCCAAGTGTCAGATGGAGTGGTGTAAAGCATGACCCCACTGGACACTAGAGCAGTTGAAATGTGTTCTTTGGAGTGATGAATCATGATTCTCTGTCTGGCAGTCTGATGGAGGAGTCTGGGTTTTGGTGAATACCAGAGGACCTGTCTGACTGCAGTGTGCCAACTGTAAAATTCAGTGGAGGGAGGCTAATGCTGTGGGGTTGTTTTTCTGGTGGTGTTCTGGTCCCCTTAGATCCAGTGACAGAAAATCTTAATGCTTCAGCTTACCAAGACATTTTATACAATTCTCTGCTTCCAACCTTGTGGGAACAGTTTGAGGAAGGCCCTTTTATGTTCCAGTATGACTGTGCCCCAGTGCACATAGCAAGGTCCGTAAAGGCATGGTTGGATGTTTGACGTGGAAGAAGTTGACTGGTCTGCACAGAGCCCTGCCCTCAACCCCCTTTGGGATGACCTAGATCTGAGATTGTGAGCCAGGTCCTTTCATCTAAAATCAGTGTCTGACCTCATAAATTCTCTCGTGATGAATGGGCAAAAACTCCCAGAGACACACTAACACAACTCTGCTCTCTTGCAGAAAGCCTTGCTAAAAGAGTGGAAGCTATTATAGCTTCAAAGTGGGGAACCAACTCCATATTAATGTTTAGAATAGAATGTCAGAAAAGCTCATGTAGGTGTAATGGGTTGGTGGCGCAATCTTTTTGTCCATACGGTGTATTTACAAGGTGCAATCCGAGAGTTCTGTGACTCTGTCCAAAGAAATGAAAAACTATATCTGATTATGCTTGTGGATCTCTGGATCACTTCTAGTGCTGCTGCTGGTCTTCTAGATTGCTCTCTGCATGACCACTTCTGTCTCTTTTGCACTGTGATATGAGACATTTTTCAGTCATATTTATAAAACACCAGTTCACATGGGGGGAGACAAGAGTGGAGGAGAATTCTCAGTACATTAAGGGAACTCCCCCAGCAGCATGAGCCCAGAGCAGCATAACTAAGGAATGGTTCAAGGTCATCTGTTCTAGCCTTAACTACAAGCTTTATCAAAAAGATAAGTATGCAGCCTCATCTAAAACATAACGAGGGTGCCTGTCCTCTGAAACAAAACCAGGAGCTGGTTCCGCAGGAGACGAGCCTGATAGGAGCTTCCTCTGCCTCCCATTCTTCTATTACAGTTTATACCACACTTTATATTTATTATGTCACCATACTGGCCCTCTATTTTTCTGGACTCTTTTAATCATCTTCTTAAATCTGTGTTATGTCACGCGCACACACACCCTTGTATAGATGAATTGAAACATTTAAATATGTTATCAGTAGCCAATCAGCATCTAACTGTGCATTCAAATAGTTGGGAAATTTGCTAGATTGCCATTTTATTTCAGTCTTCATGAAGGTACTCCGCATCAAACACCCCAAGTACATTTGATCACAGGACATGGCAACAAAACCAAAGATCTTTTCTTAGTAGAGGTATCAGTCTAGAGTAAATCTAAAGGACCAAATTTGGCAGCATGAAAAATATGAAGTCTCATCAGACTAAGAGCATTTGTATTTACTAGACAGATTGAGAGATTGATTCTGAGGTTTTGGCAAAAGGGGCGCTGATAGTAAATGCACCGTGGAGGACTGAATTCTGTGTTATCTTGTAATTACGGGCTGGGTTCGTGAAGCCTTTTCTTTGTAGTGTATGCTTGTCGTAATCTGGCACTCCCAGTTACCAATACAGTCTTTATTCTGTGTTTTCCCTCCTTTCCTCCATCAGGTTTGTCACACGCTTCATTGAGCTGGATGGCCTCACTTGCCTCCTCAACTTCCTGCGCAGCATGGACTACGAGACGTCAGAGAGCCGTGTCCACACCTCCATCATCGGCTGCATTAAGGCCCTGATGAACAACTCGCAGGGCCGTGCACACGTCCTGGCCCACCCTCAGAGCATCAATACTATCTCACAGAGCCTGCGGACAGAGAACATCAAGACTAAAGTGGCGGTGCTGGAGATTCTTGGGGCGGTGTGCCTGGTGCCAGATGGACACAAGAAGGTGCTTCAAGCCATGGCACACTACCAGAAATACGCCGCTGAGAGGACTCGCTTCCAGGTAAGACGAGCTTTTTAAAAGTATCTGAAGTCAAAGCAGGGTCAAGTCATGTGTTACCTCCAGACTTGAGGAGCCTTTGCTGGTGACGTGGGGCAGACATATGGGTAAAGGCAGACAAATATTTCAGGGTAATGCTGAAATAAATCAAGCTGTGGCCATTTTGATAAGTTGGAGGCTTGTGCTGCTGTACCTCAGACAGTTGGCCTCTGGTTACATCAACACACAGGCGTTATTAAAGGCAGGTGAGGACATCTGGAGTTATGGAGGTCACGTTATGTGTAGTGCTTTAGTGACTAGCAGGACTGAGTCAACAAACCACATCTCACACGTCCCCTGGGGTGTGTGGTAAATCATGCCACCTCAGCTAAGCTCACACCACAGGAGCTGAGTGATTCAAACTTATGAGGTCTTTTAATGTTGCTTTGAGTTATGATTAAGCTTAAGAAAGATTTGAAAGGTCAGTTTAAGAGGCAAGAGCTGAGAACAGTGTCCCTGTATTAGCCCTGTGTAATTCCAAGTGTGTTTTAGATTCAACGCCTTTGCTGACTAACTTTACCATCTGTTCCGACTCTCCAGACGCTACTGAATGAGCTGGACAGGAGTACAGGCCGCTACAGAGACGAGGTCAACTTAAAAACCGCCATCATGTCCTTCATCAACGCCGTGCTCAACGCTGGAGCTGGAGAGGTCTGCATGAACTGCCACACACCTGTCGAACATGATCTAAACACAGACAAAACTTAATGACTATAACCTCGCTGTTCTTCGCTGATAGAAGCTTCATTTTTTCTTTTATTGTTTGATCCCTAAATTAAGGACAACCTGGAGTTCCGTCTCCACCTAAGGTACGAGTTCCTGATGTTGGGCATTCAGCCGGTCATCGACAAGCTCAGAGAGCATGAAAACGCCACTCTGGACAGGTAAACCATCGACAAAGAAGTGAACAGTTAAACCTAAAATAATAAAAATTCCATTTGATCTTCAAATCCCAGCAGTACTGAAGTAGTAATTTTTGCCCATTTGGGTGTTTGCTAAAGATGACAGAAGGAAGGAACTAGGCAAAAGTGTTATTATATCAAATCACAAATGTTTATGTTAATTAATATGAGCTATACAAGAACAAATATACCTTTATATATAACGTATATCCTTTGTCAATGCCAAAAAGTAATTCACAGCTGATATAATATGATACTGTGTATATGTGCTTGGAGTGTTTAAACCCCAGAGAGGTCAAACTCCCGGTCATGAAAAATCAGTTCTCCTTCAGACTACTGTCTAGCAGTTTTTTTACTCTTGGCTCTTCATGATGCCACAGAGAGCAGCTATCCTTAATATGGTTATGCAGATCTAGCTGTGAACACAGAAGCAAGGGGAGGAGCTTAAATGACTCGTTTCAGACGGAAGATGACCATAGAGGCTCCACCAGCATAGATAAGGATTATTTTGAACAATGAATCATGCAGAGTTGCCATAGTAAAGTCTGAGATTAATGAATTGAAGCTGGAAATGAGGAGAATATGTCCTCTTTAACAGTGGGATCATGAAACTCTTTTCTGTCTGTTCAGGCATTTGGACTTCTTTGAGATGGTGCGAAATGAGGATGACTCTGAGCTGGCCAAAAGATTTGATATGGTGAGTGGTCTACCGTTGGATATCAGCGTGCTTTGTTTTCAGACTGGTGTCGGGGATGAGAAGTTAAGCATAACATTTATTAAGCATTTATTCCCTTTTGATTCTTAACAGACCCATGTAGATACAAAGAGTGCGGGTGCCATGTTTGAGATGATCAAGAAGAAGCTGAGCCACACAGATTCCTATCCACATCTCCTCTCCATCCTGCAACACTGCCTGCAGATGCCCTGTGAGTAGACACATTTACCTGAGGGAATGAAAGATCAATTTTTTTTCTGGGCTACACTTTGCAAAGGTGGCCAACTTTTGATGTTTAACTCATACCACCATATTGGTATTAAAAACTACCAGATAAGCGTGGTGGTGGCAGCCTGCAGCACTGGCAGCTCTTAGACCGGATCCTCCAGCAGATAGTCCTGCAGGACGACAAGGGAGAGGACCCCGACATTGCCCCCCTGGACAACTTCAGCGTCAAGAACATCATTCGCATGTGAGTGAAATCTCTCATACGGGAGAAGTTGTCCAGCATCCTTCACATAAAAACAGCTCTTAGAAGCAACCAAGAGAATCAGGAAGGTGTTATTTTTTAAGTTATCTCACAGTGAGTTCAGAAATTGACTATAAAAAGCATCTGATACATGAAGAAGTTGCATAGTATCTGTTTAAGTGGTTAAAATGTAAAACTAAGTATTGGAAAAATTATCAACCTTTACTTCACTCATTGTCAGGAAAGTAATAAAAATAATTTAATTAGAAAAGAGTAACAGGCAGTAGAAGTGGAAATAGTTCTTTCATAGCTATAAGACTGAGTAAAACAGGAAATTGGATAAAAAAGATAAACATGTAGCTGAATGTAATGGATATAGCTGACATATGGACATAGCTGAAACGTCCAGGTTGTATGATACTATAATTGCAAAGCTTACCAGATTTATCCCAGGTTTATCCCTGATTTATCACCGATGGCTCTAATGGTTTAAAAGGAATTTAAACGTGACAGCCTGAGCCGATGTTGAAGTGCCATAGCTCATGTGACAGGCCCTTGAGAAAAAAGGTTGGGAATCACTACTGCAAGTGATGATCCAAGTCAATCAGACATTACAAGAGAGTGGCTGTAAGTGCACCATAAATCTTGTGCTTACGTAACGCCTCTTTCAAAAGCTTCTCCTCGTCCTTCCAGTGCTGTAAACACGCTATAATTTTCTGGGAAAATCTTGTGGTTAATTCATCCACTCAGCATCAGATCAAAGCCTGATGCCATGTGCTTCTTCTATGTGAATGATTGAGGCAGAGAAACACTGGAATATGGTGCTTTAGTAAAGAGTGGCATATACAGTAAGCCACATGTATTTGTATGCTATTGTGTGAATAAAGAGAGCGGGGAATGTGATTGTACAGGAAGCTGAGGTGATGTGAAGGTGGCACCAGGGGGTCTTGGACTGAATTGGAGGAAGCCTTGCTATGTGCGTGAGCTGGCGTGAGAGTGGAAGCCAGAGATCAAAAGGAAATTGTTCTAATCGAATTAAGAGGGCTGTTGCGCCAAATCAGCCATGTTCAGGTGCAGCGAAGCAGGCGCTTGGCTTCATACTGGAGGCAGCAGGGGGAGCATTATGACCTAGAAGTAGAAGTTTTGCACAGCCAAATGATCGTTGCTAAGCCAAGGTCAAGGTGCATGCAAAGTGTAAGCAGCGTGATTTGGTGCGCATTTCTGGTTTTGATGTGCTGTCATTCTTCTCTGCCAATCTCCTCATTTTTGTTATTTTTAAAACCATCACAGATGAATGTGTTTAGTCTTCGTGGTGAAAGCACCATAAAAACACGTAGCTTGGTAAAGTTTGGCCTGTGTTGCTGCCTGATCTGTTCACTCATTCGGCCACTATTGTTTGTGCAATCAGCATGCTTGAGTGGAATTCTTTCCAGTAGCAAACACAACGCAAACTTGGATGCTGCATCTGAAGCTGGACGTCCGTTACTGTCCGCTGAAGATGCATCAGAGCAGTCGAAACCTTCCCCTCACTTTGTATTACTGCCAGACTCTTATTGTGTTTCCATAAACTCTCTTACAATAAATGTTGCCTGGAAAAACTCACTGAACTGGCTGCACGCTGGAGGCCCTGTGTCGGTTCATGGGTGAAAACGTATGGCTCGTGCCGTGTCAGTTCAGACAGGGTAGGGCACATTCAAACAACTGTTAAACCAACCGGGAGATGAAATCATTCATCATCTGTGGTCACAATGACAACAGCTTTGAAAACTCACACGTGTGCCTGACCCCAGAATTAAGGCTCTTTTACAAAATCACATTTTTCCACAGCTGTGCAAAAGTGTTTATTTGGCCAGTCAACAAAAAGCAATTGTGTCTTTTTGTTTTAATCAGTCGGATCCTTATAGCAGCCGTAATTAGAGCAGTATTGACTTTGCAATCAAGTTCACAAACACTTTGAAGATCCTGAAATGGAATAATGACCAATTTGCTTTCCTGATGTGAGCTGATGCCTTTGAGTGTGAACCAAAATAAATTGATTAAAAAAGGACTCAGTAAAAGATTATAAGCCACTGAAGTGGAACATACATTTTAAAAATAACTACATTAACCCTCGAGATTCGACAGACGCCTCCGCACATCCAAATCACATGACCGCAAGTCACATGATGTAGTTGCAAGATGCAGCCTTGCTAAGTCTCCATTTCAACTTTTGTTGAAAGTGTGAACTCTAAACTTTATACCAGTTTTTTAAATCGTGTTGATAGGCCAAGTAAAACCAGATTTATGATAATTAATTTCTGACATGATTTTTCTGTGCTTTTATGCACGCGGTGCATGTTTGGTGCAGGAAGTAACAGCAAAAAGGAAAGTGCTTGTAAGAAGAAAAAAAAAGCATACCTCTTAGCCAATTCATGGAAAATGCACCACAGCAATCAATCAAAGCATTTTATTGCATTTGGTTGCTAAAGGAGAAGTGGAAATTTTAGGAGTGATGGCATGGGAGTGTCCCTGTGTGTTGTGGTGGACAGGAACTGTTTAATGGAGTGTTACATAATTTGTGTGGCATCTTCTTGTGACACCTGATTGTTTTGTAAATAGTTGTACAAAAAATCTCCTGAGACATTGCCTGTGTTTTAATGTAAAAAGTTGTGTATAACTGGTTGCAATATTTGTACACAAGTTTTTAAAATTTACAGTTTATATTTTCATTCTAATTTTAAAAAATGGTTTGTTAAACATGTTTTTGATTTTCAGATTAAAAAAAAATCAAACTTTTCCTACTCCGATTTTATGTTTTTGTGGTATTTTTTTTAGGTCCAGTGTGTTGATACGTTAAGTCAAAATTTAAAACTGAAATTACAAAGTAAGGATGTGCTGAAAAGTTTTTAAGGTGAAATAGGTAAAGGTAAAATCAAATGAAGTCAAAAATGGCCAGTTATACCCTAGAATCCAGAGGGTTAATAGAAAAATAAAATGTGTCATAAATTGCTAATTCTGATTTAATTTGCTTCTGCATTATTTTCCTTTTTGGTTTTCCCTGATTAATTATTTTTATTTATTTATTTAAATTTCAGTTATATTTATTCATGAAATGTGTTTTGTCTTTTTATATCTGCATGATTTAAGTGTTCAATAAATATTATGGGAGAATCACTGACTAAAAATGATACAAAGAAAAAATCAACCTTTTCTAAACCTTCATTTAGAAAATCAGAAATGTGAATAAATAAAGTGTAAGTTTAAAAAAAATCCAAATAATTCAATACAGGGTAATTAGTGCAAGTGCTGCAAAGTTGTTGTTTTTTTTAAGTAAATCTTTATTTTAAATCTTTAAAAATATTAAAATTGAATTCCTGTTATTAGTATTTTATTATGCAGTTGTTTTGCTGCATTTAAATGCATATTATGTAGCCAATGTAGCCATTTTTTTGCACATTTATTTGTTATTTTACATTTTCAGTCCTACAGATCTCATCTTTGTTAAGTGTAGCACCTTCTCATGCTAGATTAAAATAAACAGTTTTATATTGTGGGCGTACTGATGCTATAACATGTCTGTTCTCTCAACTCTAGCCAAGGCTACCACCGAAGCTCAAGGTTTCATTTTACAATCTTTCTGCTACATTTCTTAAAACATCCCCCTTATTATTTTTATCTTTTTTCATTTACACCTATGTTTTTTTTTACTTACATGTACAACTGATAAATAATCAGCAATGCCTATTTCTTACTTTACCCAATCTCATTTTTAAAACTAAAATGTCAGTTTAATCCCGACGCTCAAACTGAGCCAATAACCAGAATCTAGAGCTCATGCAATTTCCCCCCCTCAGGGATTAATGAAGTCTTCTGATTCTGATAACAGATAACTGACAGGTATCATTTGAGCACTAATGCTTTATAATGAAGCCTTAAAGAGGAAGCTGCACCAAACCAGTCAGTGCAGGTAATCAATCTGAACCCCTCTCACGAAGAGGAAGTCAAGAATTACTGCCACTGATTGATGGATTTCCAATCTAGTGATTGAATTTCCTTAAAAATGGCCTGGCTTGATACGTTTGGACTGCAGTTGACTCTTATGTGCAGGCGTTTTTTTTCTGTTTGCTTGTTTCTGCATGCTTACTTTTGTCTGCCTGCCTCACAGGTTGGTTAATGAAAATGAGGTGAAACAGTGGCGAGACCAGGCAGAGAAGTTCAGAAAAGGTAAAGCTTCCTTTCACCAAAATCCCTCATTAAAAGCCTTATATTTTATTATCCAAATCCACCAACCAATTTCTCCATCATTTACTTTTAGACCATGCAGAGCTGCTAGCTAAGCTGGAGAGGAAAGAGCGGGAGTGCGAGACCAAGACGCAGGAAAAAGAGGAGATGATGAAGACTCTGAACAAGATGAAGGACAAGCTACAGCGTGAGGGTGTGGAGCTGCGCTCAGCCCGGGAACAAGTGCTGGACCTGTCATCACGCATCAATGACATCGCTGTGAGCTCTTACTGTTCATGTTTTTCTTAATAGATTTTATTATCGAATTAAAAAGAAATTGTTGCTTTTGTACAGTTTGCTGAAAAGAACAGCCATCTCAGTAAACTATGTGAAAGAAATTTTCCTAAAATTTACCTTATTACTCTGATTGGAAATGATTGGAAGTGACTGTCTCATGAATTTATTCAGATCATAAAGTAACTGATCTTTCATTTGTCCTACAACAGGGCGGCAGTGTAGCCTTCCCGCCTCCACCTCCACCTCCTGGTGGACCCGCGGCTCCGCCCCCACCACCTATGACATGTGGCTTCCCTCCTCCTCCACCTCCTCTACCATTCAGCTGCCCACCTCCTCCACCTCCTCCGCCTCCACCCGGAGCACCGCCTCCTCCGCCTGGAGCCCCTCCCATTTTTGGAGCCCCGCCTCCTCCCATCCCTTCATCATTCAACTCGGGGAACACCATGCGCTCCAAATCCATCCCTCAGCCGTCGCATCCCCTGAAGTCTTTCAACTGGGCCAAAATAGGAGAGGTGAGGGAACATGTTGAGCTTTGGCATCGCTAAACTATTGTTTTGTGGAGTTGATGGAAGACACAGTTGTCCAAAATTTAAAATCACTTTTTGAAAAAATTATTATTATAAAGGGTTATTTGAGATAGAGCTTTTAACTTGTTAGAAAAACTATAGTCTGTATATACAAGATGGTTCACAAACACATTAATTTATGTAAATCTATCAACTGTGTTGAAGTAGAAATTGCAATATTGTGAGCTACATAATGTGGAAATGAAGAAAAAAATGGAAATGCTAAGTAAAATATAAGTACCTCAAAACTGGAATAAAAGTGGAGCTATCGTGCTAATTTTCAGCTTTATATTATTAATTTTGGATAAAGTTAGAAAGGCTAGGTTAGGATGGTTTGGACACGTACAGAGGAGGGATAATGGATATATTGGACAAAGGGTGTTTAAGTTGAAGGAAAAGCAGATGACCACAGAGAAGATTCATGGATGTAGTGAAGGAAGGGATAGAGAGGGTTGGTGTATTCTTGAACTGTTCCAAGAATAAACTGTAGGTAAAAGATAGACATCAAGCCCCATTTTGAAGCGTCAGCATTTTGGCCTCTGGTATCACTGTTGTTTGGAGCTTGAATTTGAGAAATTTAGATCAGGGGGTTATCAGCTACCTCTGGTAGGCTGAATCCACTGTAGGGGTCCAGTTTTTGGCACTTCTGGATCCAGTTCATCAGCCCTGGAGGTTTCAAGGTTTTACCAGGGTAGCTTTGCATGAACTTTGGAAAGTTCAAAATCATCCTTAGTTTAAGCTTTTGAAGCTTTTAGCAGAGATGATCATATAAGGAGATCCCCTCTCCCCAACATTCTGAAGTGGAGTGTTTAGATATGTCTGAAGCTTAAGCTTTTGGCTGCAAGTACCCTGACTTAATTATTTGACCATCTTTAATATGAGCATCCACCATTGTACAGAAGGTACTTTTAGTTGTTCCCTTAGGGGTTATCACAGCAGAGGAATTTGCCTAGGTAATTTAGCAGAGCTTTTACACTAGATGCCCTTCCTGATGCAAGCCTCGCATTGCGGGAGAGGCTTGCACCCCCACCTGGACTTAAAACAGGGACCGTTCCCATGCAATGTGTATGTGTAAACCACCACACTACAGAGGCACCTGAGCAGCCACCGCTGTAACATGATGTATATGACAGAAAATGAAGAAACGCACAATAGCTCCACTTCAATCTCAGCCTTCGATACGCTCCACCTCTGTGAAATGGTTTCCTTGAGAATCCCTTTCATTGCTGTTGAGTTGTCATACTTCGCAATGATTAGCATGGTTGTTTCAGAGTAATGTGACAGCATCTACTTATCTGCAGTGTGTTCCAGCCAGCTCTGTACATTTACTGTACCTACCACAACCAAAATAGCAAATCCACGACCCATCACTTTGCACTTAGTTGCACTTTCACGGTTAAATCAGAGCCCAGGGTCTTTTATTTGATGTAATTGCACAGCAAATTGAGAACATCTGCTCACCCTTGGTTTGAATGTGTATACACATTACCCTCTTACCTCCCTCTACCCTGTTTCAGAACATGATCAACGGCACCATCTGGAACGACATCGATGACCTGAGAGCTTTCAAGATCCTTGATCTGAAGGACATAGAGAAGATGTTTTCAGCGTATCAGAGGCAACAGGTTTGTTAGCGAGTGGCTTACAGTTGTATGACTTGGAAGTGTATGTGTGTGTGGCTGACATGTACTAAATGTAACTGTGTGTATGAAGTCCAATATTTTCCTGGATTCTTGAACTGTGTGTACTAGTGAAAGCGTGTGTGATGGACTGAGGGGTGGGATGTTTAAAGAGGGACTCTCATGAGAGAGAGCAAAGGGTCCAGCTCCAGGCTAACATGAGCAGCTGTTCACTGCTGAATGCCTCACTGTAGAGATGCCACAGAGCTGCAGCTTTGCACTAGTGTCTGCAGAGCGTTTGTGTGAGAGCTAACTGGTTCTTCATGGGCTCATGAATCAGGGCGGCATGGAGGAAACGGTTAAAGTCACGAGGAGTTACGATACAGGAAACTTTTTACCAAAGCTACAATAAAGTGGCTTTTCACTAAATCATGGCACTAACTAATAGGATAATTGGTGGCAATACCATACAGTACATGGCAATTACTCCCCTCTGTGCCACAAACTAATTGCACACCACTCGTCACGATAATATTGGGTGCAATTACACAAACTGATATATTACCAGGATTTAAATATGTATAAGCGGAATGTTAATTGACTCTAATTAGTTGACTCAGTGTAAGAGTGACTTTTGAGGCATTAGCACTGTTGAATTCCTTTATAATGCCTTTTACAGCGTTGTCTGAGAGCTTTCTGACAGCCTAAAGCCCATCCGCTCTTTGCAGGCTTTTATTAAAGAGTAATGGGTCACTTGAGGTTGTTTCTGACAGTGATTTACTGTGGGTATTTATTTATACAGAGCAGGTTTTTATTGGCGCGGGCCAATGGTTAAATTCAGATCTCTATGGACGAAGCCACATAAAAACACAACATCTTCCTGGCTTTGACAACTCCGTTCCATTTGGCTAGATTCGATTCAGCTGGACAGTATTGCAGTGTTTATCCATGGCATAATTACTTTTTTAAGCTTGTCATTGGTCTTTCTTTTAAAATGGGCTTTTGTTTACATTTGCCCTCCATAGGATTAGTTACCACAGTCATTTTTCATGGTTATGTTTTTCCATGTCAGGGCAGATGTAGATGCAATCAAAAGAATTCATTAGAACAATCACGACCTCTTCAAGAGGACAGAGACCAAATTTATGCAGCACAGAGGGGTTTAGATTCATGAGCCCCTGATGACTTGGACAGTAGATGATTTTTCTCACAGAGGGCTTTCCAGCTTCAGCTTGTAGCGTGCGTAGTTGTAGCTCTTTGCTCTAGCCACCACCTTTTTTTTTCTGCTCGAAGTGCTAATCTTTGCATGTGTTTTCAATTTTTTTTGTGTCTCTCTGCACTCTCCGACTGCCTGGGCAGGACCTGCTCACTAACCAATCCTTCAAACAGGTAAGTTTAAAAATTCTCCAGCTTCTTGACCACATGGATACCCACATTCTTCTCTTTATTATCTTCTTTTCTGCAGCAGCCGAACAGACCAGGCCAGTGTAATGGATGGTTTTGGGTGTATAGGCCTTGATCTGGCATACCTTAGCATCTCTAATCAAGATTTTGATATTAGCAGTAGGTTATATATCTACATGTAATGTAAATGGATGACATAAAATTCTCACCTGACTCTGCAGTTCTCTGATGCCAGCACAGCCTCACACCTAAACAGAAAACTTAGATTTTGAATAACAGAGTAGAGGTTTCTGTCAAAACTTCACCTACTTCCAAGGTGCACAGAGAAGAGCATAAAGTCTAAAGACTGATGTATTTTGGCCTCGGGCCTTCATGATGGCCCTGATGAAGCCCAAAGGGTTAAATTGCATCGTTTAAATAGTAAAGGAGTTCTTTATAATGCTAGTGTTGCTGCAGCTTTATCCTCTTCTGATTTCTGATTTCTGTATTGTTGCATGTTAGAAAAAAGATGTCTAAATCAATCAGCTCAGACGTTAAAAGGCCTTGTACCTGCCAGTTCTCTTGCCTGTGGGTGTCATGTCTCCTGCCCCCTGCACTCTCAGGCAGCACCTTCACTTAAACCAAGAAAGTATTTCCAGAAGTAAGAATACAGCAGCAGGGTTATACCCTGCTGCGTCCTACATGTGAGAAAGGACAACTGCAGACAGTATGTTAAAAAACAAATAAAAAAAGACTGTATATAAAAGATGAACATAGCCACTGTGACATCATACTAGTTTTGGACTCTACATTTTAAAGCCTCAACATCAGCATATTGGTTGGCGCCAGAAGTGACCATATTTGAATGAGAAGGTGGAGTGCCGAGTTAAGCAAATAAGCTGCCATCATAAACTGTCCATGTACAACGCACAGATACACATCTGCTATTTAGTGCTAGATGACACTAAGAAAACACTTAAACCAATCAGAACTGTTAAGCGGTCCATTTACTGTATCACCTAGTAATTCATATTATTTGCCAGCTAATTGCATTAAAATGCTCCTGAAGACACCAAAAGCAAAAAAGCAGTCAAGTCAAATTAGCAGAAGTGAAGCTTAGCAAACAGCTGCCTGTGTTGTCATACTTATCCAGTATCCAGATGGGGGAGTTATATTACAAAGAACTGACATATTTCACAGTTGTTATGAAGGGAGAATCTGTGCATAGAAGCCAAACCTGTTTTTTTTTTTGTACTGGAGTGTAAATGTGTTTATTATTGTAGTAAATTTAGACACCTTAATATGGAAGTTTATGGGGATGGACTCGCTTTTGGAGCCAGCCTCAAGTGGCCACTACAGGAACTGCAACTTTTGCATTAGCTTCATTTTTCAGCCCCGGCATTTGATGCTTGGTAAAAACAGCTTAGAACTGTTTTTAACCGTGCAAAACTGGTGTTTGTAGTGTGGCAGCATAGACGCCAGCACAGAGTTAGCCCAAATCAGATACAAGACTTTCAATCAGGAAACACACATTCTTCTTTTGTTATTGTCTGTTAATACTTTCTTTTTAGTCACTAATTGATCAGATTTAAGCACCAAAGAGGTTACAGTACCTACTTTAAGAACCATTTTTATTTATTTTGGCAGAGAGGAGTTTAGGGTGTCTTTCAGATCATTGTTTTGATTTTATTTT
The DNA here is from genome assembly GCA_015106775.1 of Etroplus canarensis. Classification (NCBI taxonomy): domain Eukaryota; kingdom Metazoa; phylum Chordata; class Actinopteri; order Cichliformes; family Cichlidae; genus Etroplus; species Etroplus canarensis. The sequence continues at coordinate 48,330 of VUQH01039959.1, forward strand.
ACAGTTTTAGCTTAGTCTCGCTTAGCAACATTTCCAAACACAGTTGTTCCCCCCCCCCCAAAAAAAACGTTATGACTGCAGGGTGAAATACCCACCCAGAACCAAAATCAGTCTGACAAAGTTACCAGCCGCAGTAGCAGGTGAACATAGTGGAGCATTTTGCAGACAAATGGGCAGATATTTCCCTAAAAACTAAAAGTGAAATGTATGTTTTACACAACACACACACTTTACACACTGCTTTACACAAATACTAATATTGCTCCAGTCTTAAAGGCATGATTCTCATCACTAATAGAAATAACAGTAGAGATGCAAGTCACTAAAGTGGCCACATTAATCCCAGTCATCCCTGTCTCATTTATTCATTATCTTCCCCATTAGTTATTGTGTTGATTGCCATAATTAGAATCAAAATCTTTAATTTCTTTAATTAATCATTATAATTTGAGCTCTAAAAAGCCAGAATTTAAATGCAGTCATTTGCATCTTCAAACGCCACATTTTGATCACCATCACCTCATTACTGCTAGAGAAGATAAAGTCTCCAGTTACGCTCGGTTAAGCTGGCAAAATAGCTTTTACCGCATGTGCAGAGAGGGCTTTGGCAGTTGTCAGGGAATGGGAGTTGTCCCCCTAACCCAGTGCCAACCTCAGTCTGTTGCCAGGCACCTTGGGTCAGCACGGGCATGGAAAAACGACACTTTCTTTACAAGCCACATCTGTTTTACAAATGTCATACTCTGCGACCTCAGGAAGAACATTTTCTGGCAGGGAGGGAAGCAGCTCGGACCATAAATAGAATGTGTTTAACATGCACTGTTCTCAGACATGTGTTCTTTTCCCCTGGTGCATTTTAATACTACATTTGCGCAAAGCTTACAAAAATATCTGACTGGCTTGAATAAAGCTTTCAGCCATGTTTCCTGTTCCTCAGAGAAGTTTATACGTCTGCCTGCATCGTGTTTGCAGTGGTGACTCACCAAAAAAATCTCCTTTTACCAGACTTGGTTTCGATTTTTTTTTTTTTTCCACAGCTTATGTGTCGCATCTTTTCATACAACTTCCCATCCTGAGTCAAGGAGTTTATAATGTTTAATGAGATGTGCATTATGGCCTCGGAAAACTGCAAAAACAGGTCAGGGGAACGACTAAAGCGTTTGCCCAGAGTGCAGCCTTTTAGCTTGATATTTAGTTTGATAAATGATTAAACGACTGTAACCACTGGCCTCGGTAATTTAGGGCTTGAAAAATCTGTTCTAAATTAACACATTTTTAAATGCGCAGAAGGGGTCCACTCTCAACAAGATAAAGATGTCAAACAGATGCGAGGAGGAGATATTTCATTGTGCACGCTTTGCATTTTATGTGAGCAAAAGTTAATCTGTTTTTTTGTGTTTCTGCAGAAAGAGACGGGCTCGATGGACGACATATATGTCAGCACGCGGAAGGTCAAAGAGCTGTCAGTCATTGATGGCAGACGTGCACAGAATTGTGTCATCCTGCTTTCAAAGTAAGCAGTCACGATTTCAATGAGGAATCATAATATCTATATCACACCATCAGTAAACAGCTGGTTATTATCTGCAGTGGCTTTGAGAGCTCAGTGTAAATGCTGCTTGCATTTTGGGTCACTTTTATGCTGATGATACTTTCATATATGTGTGTCGCTGACATCTGTCTGTTCTGTAAAATGCCTTAGCAAAATATAAATCTTAGCCCTTCTTTAAACAAACTTGAGACTATCTCTTATGCTTTTATGAAATTTAGACTGGACTTCTGTCTGAACACAGTCTTGGGTTTTTTTACATCTCCCAGAAGAAAGTTGGGAGATATTATGGTTTTGACTTAGACGCTCCACCTCCACAAGGATTTGCAACATTATACAAATAAGTCATTTCAGATTTTGTGAAGCTTCACCAGACTTCATAGGTATATACCCCCGGAGGAGTGGTAGGTTGCTATTTAATTACAGCTCTCTGGCCCAAATAGGAATGGTACTTTTGGATTTTACATAGAAAAACTTTGGCTAAACCTTTTAAACCTACCAAGGAGTGAACAAAACCCACATAAAGACATAGAAATAAAAATTAATATGGATCTCATCGAGAAGTAAACCTGGATTTTTTTCCCCTCAGATTTAATATTTTTTCCAGCTTTTAATTCACTGAAAGTAATGTAATAATCTTTGGCACATTAGCTTGTTTCTCAAGTTCACCCAGATCTGATCCAGCATATCCCACAAAGGCATAGGCCTTGATATAGGATGTATTATCTTTCATGGGTGAAAGGCGTCACTTCTAACTCTAATAGTTGTCAGATTTTTTAGCACTCATATTCGTCTATCAGACCTGGAACACTCTCATGCTTGTTGTTCACTTAGGTCACTTAGGTTCACATAGGTCATTAAACAGGTGACTTTTAGTAGAGCTGAGATCCAGATTGGCACCAAACATTGATGGGGCTTTTTCAGTTGGAGCTCTGAAACTCTGCAAAAGCTCCCCCTCCAATAAGACCTGGTTTACTGTATTCAGAACATAATTTTTTTTTTTTAGATTAGGTCCTATTTTTAAGATGGTCATTAAATTTTGTGCCTCTTTTGGTATTTGTAAATTCAATTTTACTGTTTTTAACCATTTTAATCAATTCAATTGTTTGCTTTAACTTTTTGGGATCTGTTGTGCTAAAACGTGCTATGTAAAGAATTTAGCTTAATGTGACGAACTTAAGAAAACATGTGCAAATGGACAAAAGACAGGCAAATTCTTATCAATTTGATGACACATTAGCTGCAAATACTTGCAACACAAGCAAATAGACGATCATGCTGCAAGACTAGAACAGAAACGTCTCGGGACACAAAATAAAAGCTTCAGTTACTTCCATTTTATCTAATTTTCCAGTACCACTGAATGGTCACCATCTTCACTAGCTTCAAAAGTCACAAAATTTTAAACAACTAGAACTCCCGAGCTGCATTCATCACCTATTTGTCTCTGGCGCAAAATCTTCTGGGCTACTTCTGGACCTCACTCACCCACCTTATCTGCTTGCTAATTTTTTTAATAGTTCTGAGCAGTAAACCTCAGCACAGGCTACTGATAAATAAGTAATATTGGAGCCTTTAGGTGAGGGGTTTGAGCAGTAACTCACGAGTGGGAGCTGCTTGGCATAGGGAGGGGGGGGGGTTCTTAAATCTGTTACCAGATATGTATTTTTAATGGACACACAAGGCCATCTGGCAGCGTAATTGAATCCTTGCATTTTTGTCTGAACATTGTCCAGGTAAGGCAGCAGCTCTGAAAGTAATATTCAGATTTCAACTGTGAAAATTTGGCTTAATAATAAACATTAAGCAGCAAACAGACGCCACCTTAAGTCTTTTGCAGTATATTAAGACACGTGTAATCGACCCCCCCGCCCCCACCGAAGGGCTTTAGAATCCCTCTAAATCTGAACCAGGATCAATGTTCATAATTTAAGATGCAATTGACAGTATGGTTCCCATTTGTATGTCTCCTAACAGCAAAGGACCAAAGCCTTTTGGAGAATTTAAATCCTACCCCCTACAAATCAATACATATGCTTCCTGAGCTCTTTGTGTGTCTGACAAAACATCAACATGGTCCCTGAACTCACTTTCGTGTCAATAGAAAATGACCCTGGGCTACAGACTAGACCCATATGGGGTCAGCAGTTGGTCAATAAGAGTTTGCTGCACAGACTAACAATGCTGTTATTGATTGCAGCTCGGCTCACTGATCAGATGCTCTGAAAACAGCTGGCAGTGCTCCTGTGGTTTGCAGCTAGTTCAGACTGGTATTTAGAGTATTGGTGTCAGTCCACTTCTAGTGTTTTTAATATATCAAATGTAACTAAAACAAGAATTCTTTCTGTTTAGGTTAAAAATGAGCAATGAAGAAATCAAGAGGGCAATCCTGGAGATGGACGAGAGAGAAGAACTTGCTAAAGATATGCTGGAGCAGGTATGGTTAAGTGAAAATAAGTCCGGGTAGGAGCAGAACTTATGTACTTCATTGTGATTGGCTGGGTCCAAACAGTGTCTCTAAATTTTCTTGCTTATTTAAAGAAAATAGACTTGTTCAACGTCTGCGGCTCCTGTATATTCTCCCCAAGGGAGTCACCGCAGCGGGTTAACTCGCGTTGGTAATTTGGCAGATGTTTTACACTGGATGCCCTAACTGACACAACCCTCCATGGTGAGAGGGGCTTGTGTCTAATTTTCAAAAAAAAGTTTGGAAAGCATATAAAATATAAATAAAAGCAGATTGCAGTAATTCACAAAGCTTTTTTATGTTATGTTTCAGAATAGTACAGATATGGAAACTAAATGATTTGATTTCATTGCTATTTTATGCTAATTAAAAAAACTTTTTGCAACTACTGAATTAATTAGATACATGAAAAGCATCTTCAGATGCTCCCTTGCATTTCCCTTAGGGGTCCTCACATGGGATGAATCCACATCGGTAACTTGATAGAGATTTTGCACGGGATCCCCTTCCTTATGCCCCCTCCCATTGTAGAAGGCCTTGTGTCCCCACCTGGACTCGAACCATGAATATCTTGCTACTAAGAAAACACATACACCACTACACTAAAGGGTAGTGTACAAAAAGAATCCCAGAGAGGCGGAGTCTCTCAGAAACAAAGATGGGGAGTTGTTCACTGCATGGACAAATATTTTGACAATTTATGATTGTGGATTCCATCTTCTATGGTTCATAAATTCATTAAAAGATTCAAAGAATTTGGAAAAATCTCTGTTCACAGATGGTCAGGCCCTCAGGCAGCACTGCATTAAAAACAGACCTGATTCTGTGGTGGAAATAACTGCATGGGCTCAGGAACGTTCAAGAAAACCACCATCAGTGAACGCAGCTCATCACTGCATCCACAAATGAACTTCAAACTCTGCCATGCAAAGAAAAAAAAGGCAAACAAGATCCAGAGATGCTGCCACAGAGTGGAGGGACCATGCAATTTATCAGCACGGGTGCACATTTGCATGTCAGTGAAGGCCGGATTCTGAATGCCATACTGTATGTGTTTTGGAGCAGCATATGCTGCCCTCCAGAGGACATCTTTTTCAGTGATTGTCTTTCTTATTTCAGCAAAATGATGCCAAACCATATTCTGGTCATATTCCAACAGCCTGGCTCTGTCGTACAAAAGCCCACATACTTAACTTGCCTTCCTGCAGTGCACCTGGTGAAAACTTTTGGAGCTGTATGGAACAAAAAATATGATGAAGGCGGCCCCAAACTGTTTAGCAGCTGAATCCTAAATCAAGCAGAAACGTGAAATATTTGGCTTTAAAATGACAGCAGTAATACACGCGGTGATCAAACACAATGGGAAATATTTCCTGTCCCATCTTTCTTTAAATTCTTGTCAAATTCAGAATGAACAGATGCAAGATCAGTTTCAAGGCTTGATATCGTCTTTGCACTTTGTTCAATTAAATGATTTGCATTTTAGCAACTAGCCCAAAAAAGTGATATACTGGGTTTTGATTCGCCTGCGGTCTGCATGAACTTTTGGATTCTTGATGTCTTTCTAGCTTTTGAAGTTTGTCCCAGAAAAAAGTGACATCGATCTGTTGGAGGAGCACAAACATGAGCTGGAGAGGATGGCCCGGGCTGACCGCTTCCTTTTTGAAATGAGCAGGTAAACACTCAAGTGTATTACTCTGCTTCAGATAACACTAATGTTTAAGGAATTTATTTTCTAAGAAAATGAACAGATTTTATGCAAGATCAAGATATCAGCCAGTCAGCAAATAGAGGCAAAAATGTTAAGAAGCACAACGTCCATCGTCTAAAAAAGAGCAAGCTTTCAAAGCAGCGAGGGGAGAGTGGTGTCAAGCATAAGCCTCAAACTTGAAGGTGATTCATTGTTTAGCTAAGTAAGCAATATAGGATGCCCTTTGAGAACTATAATCACGCCAGGCGCAAGACAATGGAGACGTGTTAAATCAGTGCCTTTATGTCTGCGTACCATACTTTTTCTAAGAATCTCAACTGTTTTGTCAAGATAGTTGAGTCTCTTCATTTCCTGTAGTGAAATATTACCCTTCTACCTTGTTTCCTTTTGACCACATCTCCTTTCATCTAAGGAATACCTCTGGGAATTAGTTAGTTCCTTTTTTTGCAATTTAATATCCTGAGTCCCTCTTTGAAATTCCCCCTCCCTCCTTTGGTGAACTTTTGGGCAAGTTTAACAAACCCATTTGTCAACTCTCCAGCTTGATAGGAGCTTATTGGATGAAAATACAGTGAAAATTGAGAGAGGGAGTTTCATATAGTTGGGTGACTTCTAGCTTTGAACTTGCACTGCCCTGCAGATGGATGTAACTCACCTCCCCGTTCTTTTCCTTTTTACCCTTTTCTCCTCCTCATCAGAATTGACCATTACCAGCAGAGACTGCAGGCTCTGTTCTTTAAGAAGAAGTTTGCAGAGCGTCTCGCAGAAACAAAGCCAAAGGTTGAAGGTAAGGACACATTGCTCAGAAGCTACTGAAACATTAATGAACTGATCATAATTAGAAGTGTTATATGGCTTTCTCAAACTTTTTTAATCCAAAAATGATTAAAAATACATCAGTGATCTACACTGGGTGACTAAACTATCATGATCCACTAAGACTGTTGTTCATTGAGGACCAATGTAGCCAAAGTAAGACTCATTTTCAGCTGTAGTTATTTATATTTGGATTAAAAACACAAGTCAATCACAATCTGAAAGTAGGAGATAGGTTGGAGGTGGGTTGCAAAGTGGCTTGCGGAGGACAGCAACTGTATGCAGGATAAAGCAGCTTAAATAATGCACCCTAGGTGAGATTTGCCGATTTGAATGCATAGAAGGGCATCGGCTGAGCCGTCAGGTGTTGTGAACTGGCAGGATTGTGGCTGAGCTTTATTTTGTGGCCGGTCTCAGCTGACACTATGCTCAATTTTTTATCTTACACACACTGTCCTGCTGCAGAGCAATGTTACTTTTAAAAGTATCTTGTAACATTACAGGATTACTGCCATTGCCAAACTACTGTTTATGTTCCAGTGTTATCTACTGAGAAAAGTAGGTGTGTATGGTGCATTAAGTATATAGTATCATGAACCAGAGTTTTGTCTTGTTACTCACATGAACACAGTTACTTTGGAAACCTGCGTGTATTCACCCGCAATAGGTGAAATCAAGTTATATTGACAAATTTTCATATTTTACCATGAAACCTTACAATTTCACTCACTTTTCTTTAAGCCCTTTCGTTTTCCTCCCCGTCGCTACCTAAAAATGAAGTTGACCCATACAGCTCTAGCTATTTCCTTTTTAGTCTTTGGAAAGAGTTAATTATCTATACTTGTTTCAAAAAGCAAAGCTTCTAAAATACTTAATGATTTTAGGCCTGTGACAAATACATCTTTATTTATGAAGTCTTTTGAAAGGATTGTAAAGGAGGCTCTTTTGAGCATGGTCCGTGATATTTTAGATCAGAGATGTTGTTGCAGAGATGTTGATGATGCCACAACCACACATTAATTATTTTATCCCATTTGGGGGTGCTAAGACGCTAATATGGCTTGTTTTTATTGACTTCTCATTGGCCTTTAACTGCATTCAGCCTGATTTTCTTGCAGAAAGGCTGCAGAGCATCCATGTCGACCCCAGTCACATAGGTTGACTGATGGGCTTTTTAAAAAAGGGTTGTAGCATGTGAAAGTGAACGGCGTACAGGCAGCCTCACTTGTTCCGCTGACTCACCCCAAGGTTGTGTCCTATCCCCTTTATGACATATTTTATACATAAACATGTTTAAAAGCCGGCACAAAGGGAACCATATTTCAAAGTTTGCTGACAGTTCTATCATCTTGTCTCTGCTTAGCAGTGGAGATGCAGACAACAGTGTGGCAGTGTCTGAATTCACAGACTGGTGTAAGGCATTTGTCTTGGAAATAAATGTCTCCAAGACAAAAGAGATGGTCATCAGTTTTGGGAACTCTCCCTCAGCTATCTCTTTTAATTATACTGATAATCAGCCTGTAGAAATTGTTCAGCAGTATCATTAGCTTGGTGTTGTCAGTGATGACAATCTGACATTTGAATACCAGGTGGATGCAGCAGTGGATGTACTTGGTTCACAGACTTGGAGGTTTTAACACAGACAATGCTTTTTTGAAATGTTATTCTTCTTTATTGAATGTGTTTTAACATCGTCCTTTACCAACTGGTTTTGCACACTTTCCCTGAAGAACAAAAACAGAATTCTAGGCATTATGAAGCTAAAGATCACAGGGACGGTCCTTAATGAATTTTCAGACAAGGCAAGAGCCTTGGAAAAGGGCCAGAAAATCCTGGCAGACGTGCTGCTTCCTTCTGGTTGTAGATACTCTCTTTTAAGATGCAAAACCAGTAGACTTAAGAACTCTTTTATTCCTGCTGCGTTTGGCCCTTTAGATTCTTTGTGATTTTAATTTATTGTGTATTCTGCATGTGCTTGTTTGCATGATTGATTGTATTGTTTACTGGCTGCAGGGAAAAAAATTCTCCTCAAGGATATTAAGTAGCTGCTCTCAAATGTCGTCAGTGGCATCAGAAGTATCCCAGCTGATGGGGTTTTGTGATGCAGCGTGAAGCAAATTTTTCACACAAATGGGGATTTACCTCTATTGACGTCACCTGTTGTGAATTTGTATCAGTTCACTTCATTTTGTAGACTTTTTATGTAATCACGCTGCATGAAATCTTTGCTTCCCATTTGATGTGAATATACCATTAGAGTACTTTTGTATTAACATCAATAAAAGCACTTCTACAACTACTTGTGCATGATAGCCAGAGGTCATGTACCCTCTGTATATATACCTGTCAGTGTATTGATCTCTTTTTATTTTATAGTTTTTATACAGTTATAATTGATATTAGTAGCATCCTGCATTGTAACCAACACAAGGAACCTAAAGTACCAAGGGGAGCAGTGAAATACAGTACAGCTTTAAACAGTAACATTTGGAAGATTAACTAAGGAATGATTTGGACTGCAAAGCTCATATGTTGGTCTTTACAACAAAAAGTAATCTAAGCTGCTGAGTAAACAGTAAAAAACAGAGGCCAGCTGTTTAAAAATAATATTTTCATAAAGCAAATCTATGTATGCGTGACCCATTTTTACAGATTATTAAGTAAGAATGGAGCTTGCAGCTGATTGCTACAGACGGGATGGAGACAATCATGAAATATTGCATAACAGTAGCTTTTCCTAGAAGGACTCAAGTATGAGTTGACCTTACATTTGATTCTTGGATTGAAATTGTCCTCAAGCAACACGTTTTTGATGCAATTTTACACACAAATGGAGAAGATGATTACATTTCAGAGAGCTTACTTTTAGGGCACAAAGTTACACACCCAGAAAACAAAACAGTGTTTCATACACTAAAAATGCCATCAGTCCTCAACACTGTGACCAAAGCTTTTTCACAGTCCCATCTTTGTGTAAAGTGCGTGTGTGTGTGCGTGGGCATGATGAGAGAGGGTGGTCAACTCTGTGTGTGTGTGTGTGTGTGTGTGTGTGTGTGTGTGTGTGTGTGTGTTTTTTTTTTTCCTCATTCAAGCTAACTTCCAGGTTACCAGGGAGGCTGTTTTGGAAAGCTGGCCCATGTTGAGAGGGGAAAGCGTTTCTTGTAAATGCTGCAGCTCACTTCAAACAGTGAGGGAAAGGGCTTCCAGTGTGGTTCATACGTAGTCGTGTGCATGCACAGGGTGTGTCATGACTGAATCTGTTTGAGCCAGATTACTTTAAAGACACTGCTCTGCTGGCATGAATGCTTTCTGGGCTCTGACGAGCATTGCATTGTTTTTGCTAGCCATGTTTTATTTACTGACTGTGAGTTCAGCCTGTGTGTGCAGCAGAACACTTGTCAGATGGTCTGAGATAAAGTAAAATGTGACATACCATAACTTAGGAGCTAACCCTAAAGTGACCCCACCGAGTGATTTTCAGTACCTAAAATCACTCAGTGGGGTCATTTATTTTACTGTTATTGTTATACGGGAATGAGGTTGTATTGGCTCTGTTTTTGTTTTTCATACCTTTCCTATTTTCTTTGTCTATGACACAAT
>VUQH01039963.1:11984-25383 GCA_015106775.1 Etroplus canarensis
AAATAAAAAAAAAAAAAAAATTTAAAAAAAAAAAAAAAAAAGGAAATGGACATAATTCCCCCCAGATTGATGAGCAGCAACAACTGTTTCTTTGAGACAATTGCTCATCTTTTGCTCCTTGGCATTGCGTTAACACACAAGTGAATGCTCCAGGCCTGCAAACTGCCAGAACTTGTGTTCTGATAGAGGCTGATGATCAGTTAATCAAGTGTATTTGATTAGTTGCAGCTGCTTCTCACCCTTTTAATTCCTATGGAAGAAGTAAGGGTGTACTTAGTTTTTCACACTGGATTAGCTTTTGTTAAGCTGAGGTTTTATTTACCTAATTTTAAGACCTGCAAAGGTCTAGATGGTTATTTATTGTGCTCTGAACATAAAACCATAGAACTTGAACCATAGAGCCAGGGAGTCTATGCAGACTGAACTGCTTTAGGATCCAGCCTCAAGTGGCCAGTAAAGGAACTGCAGTTTTTGGTGGGGGATTTATGTTTTAGCCCTTGAAGTTGTTGCTTGTTCATGTAATTGCAACTCTGGGGAAGAAACACTACAAGAATGCACAAACAGTCTAGTATTCACATCTGAGTAAAAAAAAAAAAAAATGCAAGGCAAATATTTGCTTTGCCTTTTTCTCTGAATTTGCCTTCAGAGTTGTCCACAATTTGCAATTTATGTGGAATTTGTTTATACACGTCAAATAATTCATGGGGAGCCTTCCCAGTGAAACGCTCAGTAATGCATCTGCAACTAGAATTAAAAACAGGTTTTGAAGTCAGAATACATAAAGCATAAAGAGTTATTGTAAAACATGATCATAAGCTGCAACCCTAGTGCCCAACTCTTATGGCTGACACATACAAATAAAACTTTAAGTCAAAAAGCAGTTGTCATTTGTAGAGTACAATAGGCACGTTTGCAACACAATCATTAAACCTGACTTAAGTAATATTCCTTCTTTGCTTTTAATATGGGTGAATAGGGTACAGTAATTGCCTCTCCAATATTTTAAACATTCATTCAAGCTAAACAAGGCCAAGGGAACATTTTGTCCAGGATGAGACAAATCACTCTGATTATGTCTAAAAGAAATACAATCTCAGCCTCCGGAACTGGGTTTAACCAGAAAAACTACCCTAATTTTGCAAGTTTAAGTATTATCTAGCAGGCATGCAACAAAACCAGCATAAGGAAGGGGAAAAAAATGCATGTGTGTGACAGTGCTGAAACCAAATGTGCTTTATCTAAAGCACCTATGAGAGCGAGGCTCAAAGTAAGCATGTCCTGTTTGTGCCCCAGCTGAGGGAAGGATAAATAATTTCTCTGCAGCAGAAGGCTAAAGCGTCTTGTGATGATTATTGGAGCCAGAGGAGTAAACGGGGCCTCGCAAAAGTTTACCATGGCCCAGATAGCTCAGGTAGACTGTCACTGCAATCTAAATATGACTAAATATGAAAAAGTCAGCATGAGGCAAGTGTTTCTGTACAGAGCATAAACAGTGGTGCGCGGAAGGCTGATTTAAGGGGAATGAAGGTGGGTGGCTGCTTGTGATTGGAACAATTGTTCGTCTTTGGTAAAGCAAGAGAAATTAGAGACTCCTACTTTCAGTGCTTCTGTTATTGCTTTGCTTTTTAATGTAGATGTCTATTTCGGAAGCCAGTGTCTACAATATGGAGTCCATCCCATGTATAATACTCATAAACAAAGCTTAAGGTCTCAATGTCCACCAGTCACCAATGACTCATCTAGGCTTTGGTTAACTTAAAAGAAGATTCACCTATATCAAATACTCAAATGAGAAAAAAACTGTTAACAAAAAGGCTAATACCAAAATTTATGTCACTCTTTAAATTCTAACATCTTCAATTTTATGCCCGTTACAACAAAACCCAGCCTTTACCTTAAGTTGGCTGCCTTTTTTTTGTAATTTCGCCTCTGATTTACAACCCACTGTGGTGGTATACAAACTATCAAAACATAATTGAAGTGTAGACTTATTAGCTTTAATTAATGGGGTTTGACAAAAGTATTGCATTAACTGTTCAGGAATTACCAGCATTTTTATATATGGTCCCCTATTTTCAGAGGCTCAACAATGATGAGACAAACTTAAAGGACCAAAATAACAGGACAAACTAACATTTTTTAAGCATAAGAATTGTTTTTAATACTTGGATAAAAATCATTTGCATTCATTGCCTGAGGTCTACAACCCATGGGCGTCACTAAATGCTATGTTTTCTCCCTTGAGATGCTCTGCCAGGCCTTTACTGCAGCTGCCTTCATTTGCTGCTTGTTTGTGTGTCTCTCTGCCTTCAGTTACGTCTTCATCAATTTCATCAACCAGTTGAATCTGAGTATAGCCCTGTACACTTCAGAATTCATCTTGTTTTTCTATCAACAGTCACATTTCAATAAACAGGGGTGACACAGTTCTGTCGACACCCATACAATACATGCCCATGCCATGACCTCCACCATGTTTGACAGATGATGTGGTATGCTTCAAATCATGAGCATACCATCATGAGCTTTCCTTCTCCAGACATTTCTCTTCCCATCATTCTGGTACAAGTTCATTGTGGTTTCATCTGTCCAGATATTTAGTTTTTTTTTTTTTGTTTTTTTACTTTTCAGGGATAGCATCTTTCAGATGTTTTCTAGCAAAATCTAATATCTCCTTTCTGTTCTTGAGAGTAGCCTGCGGTTTGTACCTTTTTGTAAACCCTTGGCATTCATAATCATACATTACATTCATTTCTTGATTGTAGACCTTAACATTGGCATATGTTGCTAAGTAAAGAACATTCATGAAGAGGTAGATGTGAAGAGGTTATTCTTAACCAAGGAAAGAATTCTGCAATCATCCAGTTTAGCAGCCTACATGGTCTTCCAGGCTTTTTGGTGTTCCTGAGCTGACCAGTGCATTCCTTCTTTTGAAAAATGTTCCAGATTGTTGTTTTGGTCACCCATGATGTTTTTTTTTTGTTTTTTTTAAAATCTATCTCTTTAATAGGTTTATTTTGGTTCTTCAGCTTAATGATGGGCTCCTTCACTTGCATCAGCATCTCTTTGGACCTCATATACTGGAGTTCTGACAAATGTAGCTGGCTTGCAAAGATGGTTACAAGATGTTCTTTACCACTGGCGTTGCCATGCACCATCTGTTTAATTATTGGAAAATAAGAGATAATGGAGCTCTTTTTAAGTAAGTATTTGGTATTTGGATCGTGGTTAGGTATGTGACAAGTTTACCAGTCAGGAGATGGTAATTGGTGTCCTGCTTGGACTTTTTTTCCCCCATCTTTTCAATAGCTGATTAATTCATTTTCACAAATTTATTAGGTTTTAGGCACCAAACTTGATTAGTTCTAGGACAGTTGTGGATTGAGTTAAAATATGCCACCTCACAACATTAACCTTTATTTTAATGTTGTGAAGGAGTATGTGGACTTCTACCCAGTGTGTTTCAATTTGAAGGAGATGGGTCGTTGGGATTAAGACTCATCTCACTATGGCATCAATGCCATGATGCAAAATGTCAGAATTTGATACTCTGGGAATGAGCTCAAGCTGGTGAAGCTGCCACATGAAATATGTTTTGCTACTGCTGCTGTCTGAAAAATTTCTAAGATCCTGTAAGCAATAACTTTTGACTGACTTGTTTGTTAAAACATCAGTTTTGTTCAACAAATATTTACTGAAGTATTGAAACTGCATTTGCTGTTACCACAGTAACAGTAGCCAAATCAACCAGGACAAGAAGGAATTACAGGAATTATAAGGTTATTTGACTCTTTGGAAAACTTTGTCTGGTCAGTACAGATAAGAAGCTGAGTTTGTTCCTCATTGCTTACCTGACTCACTTGAGATTTATTGCTGTAACCCTGCCAGTGATCCTGGATTAGTGTCCATGCAAAAAGCTTTGTGACAAGAGGGCCCACAGTGGAAATCTGCTTGTACTAAGAGCCTCGCTCGAGTTGTTTTTACAAGGTCAACAGCCCCACCTGAAACTGCAGATGACAGGGACAAGTAGTTCAAGGACTTCTGATGGCATCCCAGAATAAATGAAAAGCCTTGTCCCATATTCAGAAAGCCATCAGAGAGAAGCGAGGTCAATAATATTGAGGGGGGAAACAGCAGAGTGCAGCTGGAGACAAAGTGGCCTTTTATGTTTTACTGAAAAATGAAGGGACTCATTGACTTGTGGGAAATCTGTCTCTTTTATTTTATGTTTCTCTCACTTGTGTTATAACTTTGTTTGTCATCTTCTGGTCCTTGGGTGCCCTTTGGACCTCAATATGTTCCATGGCAAGTGAGCTGTGAACATAAACAGTGAGAGGAGAAATAGGTGTATAGGAAAGCTATATTCTCACCTCAAAACATGTTGGTTGATTTGAAAGGGAAAGGGTCAGGCACAAGTTATGAACTATGGTCAGCTCCCCTTAAACTAAACTTAAACCAGTTAAACAAAGTATAGTTAGGTCCACAAATTTTTGGACAGTGTCACTTATTTTTTTGAATTTTTTTCTTAAGTCATTTTGTCTCTATACATCACCACAAATCAAATAGTTAGCTTTAATTTAAGGCGTTTGACGAAAGTATTGCAAAAGCTGTTTAGGAAGTCTACGATCAAGAGATGATTGAATGTAAATACAGAGGGTCTACAAATAGGTGCAAACCACTGCTTACACTCAAGAACAGGAAGCCCAGAATAAACTGTCAGAAAACATCTGGAAGAGCTTGTCAAGTTCTGGGGAAGCAAATAAAAAAAACACGTGGACAGATGATTAACTTGTATCAGAAGGCTGGGAAGAGAAAAACATGGAGACGGAAAGGAACAGCTCCTGACCTGAAGTATACGACATTGTCTGTCAAACACAGTAGAGACAATGTTATTGCATAAGCATGTATGGTTTCCAATGCAACTGGGTCACTATTGTTTATTGAAATGTGACCAGTGATATAACAGAAGGATGATTACAGAAGTGTACAGAGCTATACCCTCAGATTTAACCAAATGCTACAAAATGGCATTTTTACACCTTATCCTTCTGTCCCACATCTTGAGACAGTGTCACACATTTTGAGCAACAGCAGAGAAGGCTTTTTATAATAGTCAAGTGACCCGTACAGTTTATTGCATTTTTATTTTTAAGTCAGATATTAAATTTTCAGACTACCTCTCATTATTGTCCCACATCATCAAACACAAACAGTTTTTACCCTAGATTTAGTTTGTTGGGATCTGGTCACCCTATTCACAGGACAAATGGATTATGACACAAAGCAACTCAAGAGTTTCTCAAGACAAAGAAATAGGATATTCTTCAATAGCCAAGTCAGTCACCTGATCTCAAGCCTATAGAGCAGCTTTTCAGTCACTGGAGTCAAAACTGAGGGCAGAGAGACCCAAATACAAGAATCAACTGCAGGTGGCTGAAGTAAAGGCCTGAAAGGGCATCTTTTTTGATGTTGATGGCTTGCACACTTTATGGACCTGACTTTATTTGTGCATTCGTGCTACAAACGTACCAGGAAAACACTAGAAGTTGACCCACCGAAACTGGAGTGCAGCCTTTTACAACTGGCTTTAAGTACAGTTAACCCTACAGCCAGCCAAAATCACCAACAGTGCACATACAGTCAAGTTACCCACTCCAGGAGTTACATTGTCTAAGATGAGGCTTACCAAATTGTAGCTAGGGCTGTAATGATGCAGTTAAACAGGTGAGCAGAATTTGAAGGCTGACTTACTTTTGGAATCAACTGGCACCACTGCTTTCACAGCAGCAGTGCACTAAAACTAGGGACATTGCATAAAAGCCACCAGCAATTTTTTGCTTTGCTATAGTCAATTGCGGCTCTTTTTGTGGTGTAAAAAGAGACCAAACAGTGAGGCTGTTATGAGCAAGAGAAAATTATTTATCCATTATCACTGACATACTATAGGCAAACAGAATCCAGAGCAGGAAAGGTGAGCTCCTCCACTATCACTAAAAACTATTATATTGAGAGGTTATTCCGGAGTGTCAGTGCACTAAATGCCAATTCAATGTACTTTCTTCTGCACTGCACAGAAAAGCATATCCAAAGTGGAATTTTCTTTAAGCACTACAATAAACATTTGACACTTCAAACTTAAAAAAAAAAAACAAAAAAAGAAAAAAAAAAGAGCGACGCTTTACTTGGCATTTCCTGTTCAGATAGATTAAACGCTGACTCCTCTGATTCATGGTGTTACATCTTTTGATTTAAATAATGACTGCAGTACAATGCAGTGATGTACAACTCCCACATACAGTGTTTCTATAACAAATTCAACATTTGGCACACAGCCTTACATGCATATAGCCACCCCTTGTGTTATAAATATTTCAGCGAGTGTTTCCTCGCTGAATTCGCACCCTTTGGAATTCATCAAATGCAGTCAGTCACATTGCAACTTCAAACAGTTAATCATTGGCAAGCAGCCATGGTGATGAACTTTGGCTCATGTCTTAGGTCTTGACAGCCTGATTGCTTTGACTTAAAAGCATGGGCGGGCTGATGAGTATTGGAGGGATGACCACAGGGAAATGGCCCAGGTGTCTCATTGCTGAAATGGGAGAGTGAGGCTGTCAAGGTGTGACATATGAGCTTTAGACCTTTGACCTCGCCTGTGCATTCAATTGTGGGGGTTGTGGGTGGAAATATAAACTCCTAACAAACAGCTATGAATGCACACCAGAGGACAAGGAGTGGTTTGCAGGGCATTTAACTGAAAGTAGAGTTTCTGAATTTGTGTTACAGCCTCTGGAAGTGCTCCACTGGATTCATATGAAGCTCCATCTTGACCAAATCTTTTTTCACCCATGTTTCTAACGCCTGATTCTTTTCTTCAGATAATCCGCCAGGGCAGTCAAGATTTGCGGCAATTGTTTGTGAAATACTTTGCCGTAATCCTATGACCCATTTTTGGTCTCATTGAATTCCTTTATGTGGTTTTATCACAAGCAGCTCAAGAATACATTTCCATCGTTTAATGTAAATGCAAACTCCTGCAAGCTTTTTTTCCCCTGTCCAAGAGATGATTCCTGTGCAGCCACTCAGCATAACGATGAGTCGCCTGGTGGGTGAGCAAAGCATGAAGCAAACCTAAACCTGTTTATTTTAACAAATGTAAATGCAGGCATTCTTTTGATGCCAGGGATTGTGTGCCGAGTTCATTTGAGGTCTTATGTAGTCTTCATAAATAATAAAGCGATGATATTGCAGGTGGTGTGAATAGATTGGATTACAGCAAGATGTTCCCAGTGTGAACGGTGGTGCTTGTCAGGTGATGTGGCCTGGAAACCTTTCAAAGTGACACATGCGACATCTTGGGTTCGGTTTCTAACTAGCAGTCCCTCATTTCAGAAGGAAATTACAAGGAGCTTAACATTGCCTGGGTTGCTCATTTTTTCCAGCGAGTTTGAGTTTACTGCTACTTAGCCAGAAAGAAGTGGTTGTTTAGCTTGGCTCAGTTAGTTTATGCTCTGCCAATGACTTTATTTCCTCCCCAAGGGCTGAGAGGTATACAATTTAAACTATCAGCAAATAAAAAAGGGAGAAGTTTTAGGGAACAGCACAAAAAAAGCACATTAATGTTTTGACCATCGCAAGACCTTAGATAGAAAGATAGAAAACAGGTCACTGCCAAACTATGAACTTCCTAGTCATGTAAACCTCTTCCACTTGAAACCATCTGTCATGTTTGAGAAAGAAAAACAAAGCACTTTAGTTATTGGGTCTGTGGGTTTAATAAAAAGAAGAAGTGGAGCAGGTGAAATGTCCATTTTTGCATGTTTTTAAGATATGTGAAACCACTGAACCAGTGTGATGTAAATATGTAAGGTATCCACTATACACTATATAGACAATAGTTTGGAGCCACACCTCTTAATCACTTCATTCAGATGTTTCATTCAATCCTATTGCCACGTGTATAAAATGAAGCACTTATCCATGTAGTCTGTCTGTACAAACACTTGTGAAAGAATGGTATGTTCTAAAGAGTTCTCTGAATTTGAGTGTGGTACTGGATTCCACTACTGCAAAAAGTCAGTTAATGAAATTTCTTCCCCCCTAAGTGGAAGTGGAAGCATTTAGGAACCAAAGCAACTCAGCCACAAAGCGGAAGACCGTGTAAGGTTGTCGAGTGCTGAGGGTGCACAGAAACTGTGAGCTTCTTGGCACAGTTTTCCATGACCAAACAGCTGCATGCAAACCTTACATCACCAAGCACAATGCCAAGCATGGGATGGAGTGGTGTAAAGCACGCCACCACTGGACTCTGGAAACATGTTGTCATGGTCCCCCCTGTCCTCGCTGGTGCTGACCCGCCCATTTCTTTCTGTTCTCCCTCTCTTGACTCTCTCTGTTCTCTCTGTCGGGCTGGGCTGGGGATTACTAACTGTCTGTCACCCTCAGCTGTTGTGATCCGGCCACGCCTCCTCCTCCCACCTGCTGGCCATCTGCTGATCCCACCTTGCACTATTTATCCAGCGGAGGAGCGTGAGGCCGACGCTGGATCGTTGCCTTACCCGCGTAAGCTTGTCCGGCTGCGCAGAGTCTAATTTAGCTCTAAGCCAAGTTCTCAGCTTTGTCTTAGCTCTAGCCAAGTTCATAGCTCAAGTCTAATTCTAAGTTGAAGTCAAGTTCTTAGCTCCAGTCAAGTTCTTTGTCTAGCCAAGCTATCTCTGCTCCCTCTATTTCTGTTGGAACTCTGTCTTAGGACGCTAACTTCTGTTCTCCCTCACTCAGGAAACCCCCACGACCAAGGAAACCCTCAGGACTCAGTTAGGAAATCATTGCTGTCTTGGATTCACAGCCTTGGACCCCCCAGCACAGCCTTCCCCTTTGGATTCTCCCCGCTTGCACATTCTTAAGTTCTGCCTTGTCAAATCATCTGCTTTTGTTAATAAAGACAGAGTTTATCTGCTTTCAGCATCTGGGTCTGTTCTGTACTAAGGGACCATGACAGGTGGGCTCTCTATGCCTAAATTGATGTTTTACACCTGGGCCTGTCATGCATGTTGTTTCTGGTCTTGGTTACATAGGTATCTTAAAAGATAGTCCTGTATTAATTCCTGGGTTTGTGCTCCACATTCCCAACGGAGTCTGGTCCCGTGTGATACAAAAAATATAAACCTGGTAGTAAAGTTCAACCCTGTTATACACAACAGCATCAGAGTCTGGCACGATATTACCAAACATATGGGACGGAAAAACTTGAAATCCAAAATCCCGACTTTCCTGCTGACATCAGCTTGCCTATGTTCCCTTCACGGCAGGAGAAGGGGATTTGTGTACTCGAGGACTTGTTTATAAGCGATGTCCTACTGTATTTCCTGCAGTTGCAAGCAAAATATGAATTTCCAAAAGGAATATTTCTTCAGATTTCTGCAAATGAGATATTTTAAATCTTCTTGGGTCACTCCCTCTTCTGTTAACCTCCTATGCAGCAAAGTAGAGAGTTTTATTTTGGAACACCGGCATGGAACACATTTTATTTCATAATTTTATTCACCCCTTGGTTCCTCTGATGTGTATGAAGTGCCAAATTAACTATTATAGAGATTTAGGCAGTGAGTATATAGAAGACGACTGGCAGGGAGCTATAGGTTTGGTTTTATTCACTCTTTAATGCAACAGATTGAAGAGATTCTTAACAGGCTGCATATCACCCCTGTTACTTTGCACAAGATAAACCATTCTCTTTCTCCTCTATGCATCAAGTGCCATTCTAACAGGGGGGGAATATTTCCACTGCTTCTGGGTGTGTAAACTGATTTCCAGGTTCCAGACATTTCTCTCCAAGGAAATTAGTGGAATATTTAAAATAAAAAGGAAAAAAGCCCCTGGTGTTTTTCTCTTAGGCCTGCCATCCTGCAAACTGTATCTGCCTGCAGCACATTATCGACTTCTAGAGAAGCTTCTCCTAATTGCTCGCAAGTGTATTATGCACAATTGGACCAAAGGTTCTCTGGCCGGTGTCTCTGCCTATGATGTTGGAAATATTTTAATACCTCTAAACATGAAAGATTACATGTTTCTGAAGAGCTGAAAAATGTACTTCTGAAAGGACAGCGTGGGACACACAACATGATGGCAATGATAGATAGATAGAGAGATAGATAGATAGATAACAGACTAGATAGATAGATAGATAGATAGATAGATAGATAGATAGATAGATAGATAGATAGATAACAGACTAGATAGATAGATAGATAGATAGATAGATAACAGACTAGATAGATAGATAGATAGATAGATAGACAGATAGATAGATAGATATATAGATAGATAGATAACAGACTAGATAGATAGATAGATAGATAGATAGATAGATAGATATATCGATAGATAGGAAACCCTTACAGTTGTTCTGTTTAGTTTTTAATATAAAATGAGATTTTATTTTTTAAACATTCTAGTTCAATGATTCATAAATGTAACAAAAACTTGTTATAGTAATGACAGAGCAACTGTGGTCTGCTACAAAGTAGTTACTTGTAATAAAAGACTATCTGGATTTTCTTTGGATTTTTCTCCCTAAGGGGTTGCTACAACGGATGAATCTGCATTGGTCATTTGGCTGAGGTTTTCCGCCGGATGCCCTTCCATGGTGAGAGGGGCTAGCGTACCAACTCTCTTTAGATAGTAAAGGTTGCTAACCCCTGCTATATATGGTGTATTTTGAGGCAGGAACATCAAAAGCCAAAAGTTACAATATAGACGGTCAGATAAAATTTTTGAGAGGCCTTCTAAACAGTCATGACCGGAACCATTATGTGCACAGAGTGACAAAGCTAGCCATCAAATCAAAATCACCACAAGACAGGAGAAGTGCAGAACTAGTGAACATGGAAAACACCCAACAGCAAATTTTCTTGGATAACATAAGAAACAGCTTCAGCCAGGACACCAGCAGCCAACAGTCTGCATACACACGTCTAAATCCAAACCTGGAGCCAACGAGTACTATCGTGCAGCCCTAACCAGAATAAGACTGGGATCGCACTGACGGACTAGGACAGTGAGAGAACGCGGTGTTTGCACCTGTGGCCTGCAGGCTGACACAAAACTTACGTCAGAACTTCTATCACGAAATCCCACTGGACTCTATGGCAAACTTATCTGACTTGCCTAACCAAAACTCAGTTGCTCTATTGCCATAGTCTTCTTCGTCTTTCGGCTGCTCCTGTTAGGGGTCGCCACAGCGGATCATCTGCCTCCATCTCACCCTGTCTCTGCATCCTCTTCCCTCACACCAACCCTCTGCATGTCCTCCTTCACTACATCCATCAACCTTCTCTGTGCTCTTCCTCCTCTCCTCCTGCCTGGCAGCTCCATCCTCAACATCCTTTGTCCAATATGTCCACTATCCCTCCTCTGAACATGTCCAAACTATCTCAGCCTGAGCTTGTCCCTCTGATGGACTCCTTTCTAATCCTGTCCATCCTGGTCCCTCCCGGTGAACATCTCAGCATCTTCAGTTCTGCCACCTCCTGTCTTTTTGTCAGTGTCACCGTCTCCAAACCATACATCATAGCAGGTCTCACCACCGTCTTGTAAAACTTCCCTTTCACTCCTGCTGCTGTCCTTCTGTCACAAAGCCATGACGGGCTTTCTTTTTACTGGACATAAAGTTCTCATGCCTTGTTTCTAGTCTAGTCATGTCATGTTGTAAATTTTCATGTCAATAAACTACTGTACTACCCACTGTCAGAGGACTGCTGGGGTCAGTGTGGGTGCTGATCAGCTACAGTTCAGACTCCTGCAGCATCATCAGTACAGGAGACCTGTGTGTGTGTGTGTGTGTGTGTGTGTGTCCTACACACTGAAAGCTTTTACAGTAAATATACTGATACACACATTTACAGTATTATGCTTCAGCGGTCCAGAGAGGTGTGTGCTGCGGGCCTGCGGGGACAGTGTGTCTGGTGCCGTAAAATGGCCAGCCCTGCTCGGCAGTCCGCGCACGTCCCCGATGCTGTCCCCGTCTCTGTCTCCGACACACGGACGGAGAGAGGGGGGGAGGGGAGCGCCGAGCCGCTCCAGTCCACCCAGTATGGATGCTGACGTAGGGCACTGGGAGAGGCGGAGCTTGTGGATCGCCGGGCATCGCCGACAAAAACCCGCCGGTCCGCGTCTTTCATTCATCGGTGGGAATCGCGCAGCAGCCGCCGCGTCACCCGTCAGCCGCACACCGCCCGCTCCGAACGGCCACAGCAAGGACGCCACCGCCGCCGCCGCCGCCGCCGCCGGCCATCATCTGTGGTAAGACCCGCACAGCGGAGGGCTGGAGGCTGCGGGGGCAGCCCGCTCTGTCCTCCCTGTTTCCGCAAGGAGAATTAGCAGCCCGTCAGCACCGAGCGGGCTCCGGGCGGCCGATGCTCAGCAGGCCGGCCGCCTCCATTATGACGCGTCGGACTGATGGTGCTGGCTGTAATGTTCCTCACAGCCCCCGCTGGGTGCGAAATTCTTTACCGTTTGCGGGATTGTCGCACTTTATAGCATGCTCTGCTCGTTTCTTTACTGTCACGGTTATTGTCCAGCCCTGCCTTTGTCACAGGAGCATCCTCCCTGCTGTCCCCACAGCATCACGCAGCCACGTTATCTGACATTTTATCACCATCACCATTCATTTCAACGGGGGGGGAGGGAGGGAGGGAGGGAGGTGTCCTTCTTCTGTCCTCCTTTTTCCTCTGGATGTAGCCCACCCTCCACCCCACACCGTTTACTGTACATTTTACTGCACCAGATGACCTCTGCTGCTTTTTTCAGGCCAGCATTAGACAGGAGTCTCAGAGGACATCGTGATCCGTAGTGAGAGTAGGGAGGAGCTGGAGGAGAGCCTGGAGAGGTGGAGGTATGCCCTGGAGAGAAGAGGAATGAAAGTCAGTAGGAACAAGACAGAGTACATGTGTGTGAATGAGAGGGAGGCAGGTGGAACGGTGAAGATGCAAGGAGTAGAGGTGGTGAAGGTGGATGAGTTTAAATGCTTGAGATCAACCGTTCAGCGCAACGGACAGAGCACAAGAGAGGTGAAGAAGAGAGTTCAGGCAGGGTGGAGTGGGTGGAGGCGAGTTTCAGGGGTGCTTTGTGACAGAAGGATAGCAGCAAGAGTAAAAGGGAAGGTTTACAAGACGGTAGTGAGACCTGCTATGATGTATGGTTTGGAGACGGTGGCACTGACAAAAAGACAGGAGGTGGAGCTGGAGGTGGTAGAGGTGAAGATGCTGAGATGTTCACTGGGAGGGACCAGGATGGACAGGATTAGAAATGAGTACATCAGAGGGACAAGGCTGAGATGGTTTGGACATGTTCAGAGGAGGGATAGTGGACATGTTGGACAAAGGATGTTGAGGATGGAGCT
>VUQH01039968.1:0-24074 GCA_015106775.1 Etroplus canarensis
GGATTTCATCCCTCCTAGACATTCAATAAGGAACAGGAAGCGGGGCTGCCCAGTGTTTGGGCGCATGCAGTGGTGATTCCAGAGTCTGCTGGGGCCCTGGGCAAAAATTCACGGGGGGCACCCCCCACCGACCAGCATTATGCTATAAATGATCAACGAAAAAAAAATGCAAAATGTAAAAAAAATGTATTTCAAAGGTTCATTTTGATGGTGAATAAACATCGTCTGGTTTCTTTATTTTTTTGTCGACGTCTAGCCGTGGTTGAAAAGTAGTTCCAAAATGAAGCACATATCAGGTTGTAATTTTTAAATGTTGCCTGTAGACTTTCCAGCAAGAGAAAGTTTGTGTTCGAGAATTGCTTCTCGTTCTCAATAAGAATAAAGCCAAATAAACAAAACATTCTTGATAGAAAGAAGAAAGCACACAGCAGGAAGGTGACTCGAACTCACAACCCCCACAGTGCATCTGTGATCCTACTGAGCTGTTTATTACTCACTGTAAACCAACGCCTGGTGCCGCGACCAGTTTTGTTGTGGTTTCAACCATGTTTGCTGGGTAACAAACATGGTTGAAATCATGTTTTCAAAATATAAATGTAAACATTATTTAAAAAGTTGTAATTTAACAATATATATATATGAAGAATACTAAAAACCAGAGCAATGTGTGAGTGGAGTCAGGTGCAGCCCTCTTCAGGAGGGTCAGATCTTTCTGACTGTGGGGCCCCCTCACTGACCCAGGGCCCCAAGCAGCTACCTGCCTTGACTGGTGGCAAGCAGTGCCTCTGGGTGTATAATGCCCCAAAGTCACCAACTATAAGCTGCTCAATAAAAGCAGAGTTCCAGACCTCCTCCAGCACACAAACTGTTCAGCGGGAGCTTCATAGCATGGCTTTCCATGGCTGGGCAGCTGCACAGGAGGTTTCCATCTCCTAGCACAATGCCAGGTGTCGGATGGCGTAGTGTAAAGCACACTGCCACTGGACTCTGGAGCAGTGGAAACTTGTTCTGTGGAGTGAAGAATTACGCTTCTCTATCTGGAAGTCTAAATCGATAAGTCTGGCTTTGGCGAATGCCAGGAGAATGTTACCTACCTGACTGCATTGTGCCAACTTTAAAGTTTGGGGGGGGTTTGCCTTGGACCTCTTAGTTCAACTGAAGGGAACTCTAGGGAATAATCTGCTCTGATTTTGTATTAGTTTTACATTTGTATGGTTATTACTTGTGATTATTATTGTTATGTTTTTGATTTGCCTAATATTATTGCCTGGATGTTGGCACATTTGAGTAAGGTGTTCATCAGTCAGATTGCTCTTATTAGTCCACTAAATGGATGCCAATATGAAGCATTTCCTGTTTATATGTGTGTTGTACAACATCAGTGTTGTACACTGGATGAATGGGCAAAATTTCCAAAGACACGCTTCAAAATCTTGTAGAAAACCTTCCCAGATGAGTGGAAGCTGTTATAGCTGCAAAGAGTGAATAACTCCATATTAGTGCTTATGTTGAATGGGAAGCTCCTCTAGGTGTAATGTGTAAGTGGCCAGATACTTTTGTCCATATATAAATTACTCACTTAACTCCAGCTCATTTCTGGCGTCACAAAAGCCGCTCTTGAGTCCTCCTGATTTTTCTCCTTTAACTCCCCCCATCATTGAAATCTGTTTGTAAAGGTGATCCGAAGACATTTTAAGCCCCTAAATCACCATCGCTATTACCATCATCCTCCACTCATAAAGCTATCCACTGTCTGGATGTGGTTAAATGTCACGACACTCCCTCCCCGCCTCCCCGCCACAACAATCCTTTATGGCCTCTGCATGTTTGGTTGCGCAAAACAATCTCATCGGACATTATTGATGTTACAGATGTTATAGTAATCAAATTATTGGCCTGTGAAGGGCCCCTCTGTCATTGTGCCGTGTGATGAATTATAGTAAAGGTCACAGCCTGCTGGTGCTTTATGAAGGGTTTGCATGGTGAGGCTCAGGTGAGTGCCTCCGGGGCCAAACGGCAGACCCGCTGGCCAGCCAGGCAGGTACCTCACGCATTCCCACATAAACGCACACCGTTCAGGTTGGAGGTTCTTTTGCATCTCAAGGGAAGAGAGGTGGAGGTGAGGGTCCCGTTTTTCATAACACAACTTTACCTTTTGTATTTTCAGGTAATGGGAGGTTAACTTCCCAGGAGCATTTGGCCCTCAGAGAAAAAAGTGAGAAAAGTGGGTAGCAATCTGTGGTGCAGTTAAGGGAAATGAATGTCGACAAATCCCAAACACTGAATGTGCATCACCAGAAAGTTCCTGTTGCCTATCAAAAGCTGACATATTTCCAGATCTGCTATGCCATAGAACAGGGGTCCAGTCACAGAGTCATAATGTTGCACCAGAATTCCTCACTACCCATGAATTTTATTATGAACATATTAAAACTCACATTTTTTGGTTTTGATCTTTTAATGCAACCGTGGAATTGGGGTTGTCAGGATATCACAGCTTTATTTCACTTTTACACAATTATTTATGTGCATTACTGACACTATATTAATCTTGAAATATCACAGCTATTGAAACTGTATGGGTTTCATGCAACACCTACCTAAACTATCCTCTTTGTATGCCACTATGATGGTGTATTTATAAAGCCTTTATATAGCACTTTTCTAGTTATTCTGACCACTCAAAGCATTTAACCATAGATTCATTCTGTACAGTTTAAGCACTTTTTCTACTTCACATCCACGGGCAATTTAAAATCACCATTTAACCTAATGTGCATGTCTTCAGAAACATATGCTTTACATTTTGAGCAAAGATTTATTTGAATTTTGTCTACTTTCCTGCATATTTATGACTTAATTTTTTAAACTTACTTATTTGTAATCTGTAAAGCTCCTGATCTAAGTCCTTCTTCAAATTTGGTCCCTGCACATTGACCAAAAATATGTTCTTTGACCACATATAGTTGGTTTAAATGTACAAACTTTTATTCAAGGCTTAATAACATCTTGTGTAGGTAAAAAATAAATATAAACATAATGTAATGATAATAGAAATGTAATAGAAACCATGTGTAATGTTTAAAGTAAAACATTTTACTATTGGCTGAAAAACACAAGCTCATCTTGAATTTGATGGCAGCAACATAAAAGTTGGGACAGGACCATGTTTCTCACTGTGTAGCTTCTTTTAACAACAATCTGTAAACACCTGGGAACAGAGGAGACCAGCTGCTGGACCTCTGGGAGAGGAATGTTGTCTCATTCTTGTCTGATATAGGCTTCCAATTGCTCAACAGTCCTGGGTTTTCTTTGTCCTATTTTGTGTTTCAGTTGGTGAAAGATCTGGACTGCAGGCCAGTCCAGCACCTGCACTCTTCTACTATGAAGTCGTGCTGTTGTAAGACCTGCAGTATGTGGTTTAGCATTGTCTTGCTGAAATATGCAAGGCCTTCTCTGAAAAGGGGAGTATATGTTGCTCTAAAACCTGTATATACACCTTTCAGCATTGATTGTGCCTTTCCAGGTGAGGACGTTGTAAGCACCATAGGCACTAATACCCCCCCCCCCCGTACCATCAAAGGTGTAGGCTTTTGAACTGAGTGCTGATAACAGCCCGGTTGGTCCCTTTCCTGTTTGGTCCATAGGATGCTGCATGTATGATTTCCAAAAGAAATTCAAGCTTCCACTTTACCCATGTCCATTTTAAATGAGCTCTGGTCCAGAGAAGATGGTTGTGTTTCTGGATCGTGTTCACATATGGCTTCTTCTGTGCATGATAGAAATTTAACCTGTATTTATGGATTGCACGGCCAACTGTGTTCACAGACAATGATTTCTGGAAGTGTTCCTGAGCCCATGCAGTGATAGAATCATGTCTGTTTGCAATGCAGTGCCACCTGAGGGCTGAAGATCACCTTCATTCGGCTGCTCCCTTGTACTCTCCTCAAGGGGTCGCCACAGCGGATTAATCTACATTGTTAATTTGGCAGAAGTTGTACACCAGATACCCTTCCTGATGCAACCTTCCATGGCGAGAGGGGCTTGTTTCCCACTCGGAATCGAACCAGGGACCTTTTGTTTGTAAGGCGAATGTGTAAACACTACACTACAGAGACACTAAGGGCCTGGAGATCACCAGCATTCAATATTGGTTTTCAGCCGTGTTCCTTGTGCACAGAGGTGTCTCCAGATTCTCTGACTCTTTTGATGATATTATGCACTGTAGATGACAAACCAGCCGCAGGGGCCCACAAGCCAGTGTACCCTGAGTGCCAGGGGAAGCACAGGGAGGGTTATGTCAGGAAGTGCATCCGGCGTAAAATCTTTGCCAAATCAAATATGTGGATTCATAACAGGACTTCCATTCCAGATCGTGGTCTAGATCAACAACAACCGCTTCCAGTGCCATTAGCCAACAGGGTGCCGGTGGAAAATATGCTACTGTTGGCCGAAGACAAAAGATGCAATGGATAAGGTGAAATGGAGGCAGATGAAAGGAGAAAGTGATATACTGTAGATGATGGAATATTCAAAGTCCTCGCAATTTTAAGTTGATGAACATTATTTTGAAATTGCGCCACAATTTGTAGATGCAGTTTCTCACAGATTGCTGAACCTCTGCCCATCTTTACTTCTGAGAGACTCTACCTCTCTAAGGTGCTCTTTTTATACCTGATCACATTACTGACTTGTTGCAAGTTAACTTCATTAGCAGCTACATGTTGCTCCAGCTGTTTCTTTATAGCACCGCTTACCTTTCCAGTCTTTTGTTGCCCCCTTCCAAACTTTTTCGAGACATGTTGCTGCCATCAAACTCAAACTGAGCCAGTATTTGTATTTGTAATTTCCGCCCTGGGGATTAATAAAGGATAGTTAAATAAATAAATAAATAAATAAATAAATAAATATCCATGAAATAGCAAAATGACTCACTTTCAACATTTGCTATGTTTTCTTTGCTCTTTTGTAAATAAAAGATTGTTGTATGAGATCTGCAAATCATTGCAATACACTTTTATTTGTATTTTACACACTTTTTAAAATTGGGCTTGTAGAACGTGAACGACACTGAGCTCAGTGGTATTAAATGGGGCTGCATCTATATATTATTTCTTTGTAAAGCTCATAAATCCAGTTATTTTCTTGACTTCATTGTGCTTACAAAGGAGGCACACAGGCTGGTTTGAGAAGGTGGTGGTGGTGGTGGGGATTTGCTGTCAGTCCAGGCCACATTAATCCAGGCGCAATTAGGTGTCAGAGCTGCTGTTCTCAGTTTGATGATGGCCTTGGGCAGCGCACGGCGGAGAGAGCCCTAATCAGGAGAGTAAACTCCGCTATATTTCAATTTGGGTGGGCGCTCTTCCGCTCCAGGGGGGCTGTGGCACCGGTGATAAATAAAACGCCCATTTACTCCCCCACCCCCACCCCCCCTGCGCGCCGCGGACATCCAAACTGCGCGCATTTGGACGGCGGACATAAATCACGCAATTGGAAACGCCATGATTAGGGATGCCAAACTCAAACAAATGCAGCGTGTAACCTTGTCAGCTAATGTGAAATCATCTTCAATGAGAAATGAAACAAAATGGAACAACTGACACTACACCAAACACGCGCTCCGCTGTGCGTCCGAGGCGCGCACCGAAATCCACACAACTGCGCCCAGATCGCAGCTGTAATCCTAACAAGATTACCGGTGTAATCCACCCCCCCTTCCCGCGGCATGATGACACATCTGTGATTAACAAATGGGACAAAGGTGGCTGCCCGAGTGGGCCGGGCCTTTAAACCCCTTTCAAATGTTAACCGGCGTGTTCTTGAAGCCGCTTAAAGTGTTAATTGGCTGATTGAGTCCATTTATCTAATCCCTCAGTTTCCCCGCCGCCCTCAAACTCTCCAAACCTACCAGTGGATTTGGGGTGAAGTGCGGCGCCCGATCTCTATTCAAATACTTCCATATGACAACTGCTCACAGACCACTCCAATTAAAGGCCAGTCACTTTCTATTTAAGATGCCTCAAAGGATCGCCGCCGTGTGCGTGGCGCAAACAAAAGGATAGCTCCAAAGCGTTTACCCCCCCCCCCCCAAAAAGTGACACCGGCCTACCCGCCCCCTGAAAGGCCATCTCAGGGGATTAGATACTGGATTTGGGAGGAGAATTGAGGCTGCAACACTCTCTTTCTCCCCCTCCTCCCTGAAGAGGGCCTGCCTGTGCGTGATCAGCACCGTGGAAATGAGATGCGCATTTAAATCTGAGCGCAGCGTCCACCGCCTGCGGCCATGCGCTGCCAGGAAACCTGCCCTGCCTGGGGTTAATTAAGCGGCCTTCAGAGCTGCAGGAGAAGCGGGGCTGCGGGTTTGATGCTCTCTACATCTGTGGTTCCTCGCAAATTCATCCAGTCCCCCCCCACCTACCCGCCTGCGTGAAAGGGAGGATTTTTAAATAGTAAATTAGCATTCAGATGAGGCGCATTACTGGGCTGCAAGAGCAGGACAGAGGAAGAGGTAGAGATTATGCATTTTGATGTCCGGGCGAAGATACAGATGAGCGCTTGCGCTTGTTTTTTTTTCTTTGGGCTGAAGTTAAACCAGACCAAAGCATAATAAACTATGGGCATCATAAATCAGAATCAGAGAACAGTTTATTGCCAGGTACAGTTAAGAACACTTTACTGTACTAGGAATGTGTTTTGGTGTTCGGTGCAAATGCAATGTTGAAAAGTATAAAATTAAAAATTAAATAGAATTAAGAATAAATAAGTACCATACTGCCTAAGGCCATAATGTGAAATGAACAATACTGTACGCTATATACACAAAGATGAAATACTTACACTATACAAGGTAATTTACAAAAAAGAAAAAATAAGTGAGTGTCCAACAAATGTGTATTTCCTCTCTAAATGCAAGGATCTTTTTCTTTAGCCAGGCCACATGTGTGATGCTTTCAGTGGTGGCAAAAAAATTAGGGATCGTCTGCAGAAAGTAGAAGCTGCAGTCACTTTTTGGTTCAAAAGGGTTTTTTTTAAGAGTTCTGTAAGTTATTTTAACTGTCAAAAGGACTGGGTTCATTATAATGTGTTACACAGAGTGGGTAAAATAATGCAGAGTCATAAGGATACTCACAAAAGAAATTAGTTCTTTAGTTTATATATAACCCCTTAATATATCCTGTTGACTGTTTACCAGAACGAACAAGAATATTAAACATACCAAACAACTATAATATACAGTTAGGCCCATAGTTTTCTGGGGACAGTTACACATTTTTCTGTAAGTTTGCCTCTGGATTTTAAATCAAACAGTCGAAATGTGATCAAAGTGCAGACTTTCAGTTTTATTACAAGGGATTTGCATTCACTGTTTAGGAAAAACAGCCATTTTTATGCATAGTTACCCATTCTCTGAGGCTCAAATGTAATGGGGCAACTGACTGATGGGCAGTTTCATGCCCAGGTGAGGCCTGTTCCCTTCTTATTCCATGACAAACTATGCAGATAAAACATCTGGAGTTGATTCCAAGTGCTGGACTTGAGTTTGGTAGCTTCACCGGAACTCTCAATATGAGGTCCAAATAAATCTTGATGCAAGTGGTCGTTTTTAAGCTTAAAAACCTAAATAAACCATCAGAGAGATAGCTAAAACTTTAGGAGTGGCCGAAACAACAATCTGGGACATTCTTAAAAAGAACGACTGCACAGGCCAGCTCAGCAACACCAAAAAGGCCTGGATGACCATGGAAGGCAACTAAAGTGGATGATCACAGAATTTTTTACTTTAAGAAAAAGAAAACTTTCACAAAATGTAGCCAAGTGAAGAAATCTCTCGAGGAGGGAGGTGTATCACTGTCAAAGTCTACAATCAAGAGACACCTTTGTGAATGTAAATGCTGACGGATTACAACAAGGCGCAAATCACTGGTTACACTCAACACCACGAGAGCCTTTACAGTTCTGGAAAAATTAGTTTAACAGATGAAGCCAAGATGATCTTGTGCCAGAATGACATAGAAGGGAAGGAACAGCTTATGGGCTGAAGCATACCACATCATCTGTCAATCATGGTTGGAGGCAATGGAGGCATGGGCATGTATGCTACCAGTGAAAATGGGCCACCAGTGTTTATTGGTGATGTTACTGTTGATAGAAGTAGCAGGATTAATTCTGAAGTGCACAGGGCTATACTCTCTGATTAAATTCAGGCAGATGCTGTAAAACTGATAGGATGATGCTTCACAAAGCAAATGGATAATGAGCCAAAGGCAAAGAAACAGGATTTTCTTCAGCGGCCAAGTCAGTCACCTGAGCTCAACCCAACAGAGCAGCTTTTAAGATACTGAAGGCAGAGAGACCCACAGACAAGCCGCAACTGAAGGCCTGGGAGAGCATCCTGAAGGGAGGAAACACAGTATTTGGTGATGTCCATAGATTCTAGAGTTAAGGCAGCCATTGACTGCCAAGGATGTTCATCCAAGTAGTAAAAATTATGCAAGTTTGTCTTGTTACTTTTGAGCCTTTAAGAATGGCGGGGCTAATTATAAAAATGGCTGTAATTCCTAAACAGTCAATGCAATTCTTTTGTCAAAACCTTTGATTTAAAGCTGAAAGTCTGCACTTCAGTCATATGTTGACTGATTTAAAATCCACAGTGGTGGTGGTGTATATATATCCCACCATACTATGAGTTCTCTACGTTTTTACCATTTTGAACAGGAGTGAGAAATTTCAAACTGACTTCACCTTTTTATACCCAAATTTGTTCCAGCTCACTGGGCTTCTCTGAGAATTCTGAAAGTTATCCTTAAGTAATTTCCACCACTAAAAGTAATTTTTTTCTGTTCAGGTATGCAAGTAACTCACTATAATTTGACATCTTAATAAAGAAATAATAATGAGCTTCACTGTTTTTTTCTGGGTTTTTTTTTTTTTGGTAAAACAGTAAATTTAAAAAAATACTCATTGATAACAATAATAATTATATTTTAATAATGAAAATAACATTTCAGCTTCCACACATTGATGTATCAACCATTACAGAAAAAGAAAAAATGATTTTTTTTGCTGTTAATTTAGGGCGTAAGCAATCAATAAATGATCAGAACAGTATGCTGTT
Source organism: Etroplus canarensis (assembly GCA_015106775.1). NCBI lineage: Eukaryota > Metazoa > Chordata > Actinopteri > Cichliformes > Cichlidae > Etroplus > Etroplus canarensis. The sequence goes on from VUQH01039968.1 coordinate 9,116, forward strand.
TACTGTTGAACTAGCAATTGTTGCAGGCCTTTTTCTTTTTCCAGAAAATTAATTAATTTCTGGAAATTGAAATTAATTAAATTGGGGAAATGTCCACACTGGACAACATGTGTTGGCAAAATGTATATTTCAAATCTTTTGTTTATAATATGGCTTAGGATATTTCATATACTGCTTGATGAATGCATGAAGGCTCAACAAGATGTACATCTTACATAAAAAATTACAACTGCTAATCATTTTTTTGGTTATTGATTACGTTGCCCTTTATTTTTTTAATTCATCAGTGAATTGTTTGGTGTAAGAAACATTAAGATATAGTCCAATGTGTCAGACAAACCGTCCAAAATTCACGAACTAGCAGTTTACTACCACATAACTCCCCAAAAAAAATCCACAGTGTTTTCTTCTGTATGGTTGAAGCTGTAATCACTCACAATAATTCCAGGAAGACATTGTGTTTTGAGGGGAAATAAACTCATGTAAACATAATGTACTGTGTAACAAGAAGAAAGGCAGCAGATACCACTATTGTTAGTAACCAAATCATGAGGAAAGGCACATTCAATTTTCTAAATGCAACTAAATTCCTTGAATGAACACCCCATTCACTGAAAGCAGAAACACACACAGATAGAGAGGGGCACTTCTTCCCTGATTTCCAGGCTCCGCTCCAGCTTTTATAATCATTGAGAGGACGGAAGGCTGATGCAGATGCAAAGTGTTTGCAGGCGGAGGGCCCTGGCACTCTGCTCACTGTGCTTTATTGTGTGCTCGCTGTCACATACAGGTCTTCATTAGGAGTGTTGAGAGACTTGGCGAGGGGGCTTTTGTGTGCGTGAATCACTGTGGTTTATGTGTCTTTTTGCACCACTAATATGCCACTATGTCAGATGGAGTCTGCTTTAGTGCAAGCCTTTATGGGGGCAAATTGGTGGCGAATAGGACAGCAGAGCACTTTAACAGCACTCACCTTCTTCTCACCCCTTTTAACTTATTAACTTATATTAACTCATTTTAACCTGTCAACTGCGCTGCATGTGTATCACAAATAAATCACAGCGGTGGGTGCAAAAGAGTGTGTGGCTGGGTGCAAAATGTGTTTACCTTAGTGTGAATCCACACGGTTGAGCTTTTTTTTTTCCTTCCTCCCCCTCCCCTCCTGGTCACTACTAATGAAGCCAGTCTCCATTTTGACTGCGTGATCACTTTTTAATGCACTTGAGTGGTTTTTAAAGTGCAATAAAATGCTAATTAAAGGCTAGTGGCTTTTTTAAAATTTTCTTAAGGCCTGGCCATAAATGTGTTTGCTTTTGTGCGCGCTTTCACTACAAGCAGGAGAACTATAAGCATGAGTCAATTGTTAAATGCACCTGCAAGATGGCCCTCAGAGAGCTGTGCTTCTGCTGAAAGAGCAGAAGGCAAACAAAGCACAGCCTTTGGAAGAATTTGCAGGGACTGGTTTTTGTTTTCCCTTTGAAGGACGGATAAGCAGGAACAGTGCATAGATCCAGAAAAAAACGCAGTGTACAGTCAGTGTTTTCTTTTAAGAAAATTATATTAAAATGATCATGGATAATCCTTCATTGTCCTTCAAGATGAGACAATTCTGGCATGGCCTAGTTCTTAAGTCTTGTTTAATTTTAAATTTCAGCATATTGGAGTCAAATGTTTTTATATAATCTAAACTACACAGAGAAAAGTATTGGGCCACATACACACTACACCTATGTAAGCTTTTATGGCATCCCATTCTAAATCTGTAGACATTAATATAGATCTGGTCCCCCTTTGCAACTGTAACAGTTTCCACTCTGATAAGAAGGCTTTCTACAAGATTCTGAAATGTATCTGTGGGGAATTTTGCCCATATATCCAGAAGAGCATTTGTGAAGTTTGGCACTGATACTGGATGAGAGGCCCTGGCTCACAATTTTCTTTCTAGTTCATCACAAAAGGTGCTGGATGGGGTTGAGGTCAGGGCTCTGTGTGGTCCAGTCAAGTTTTACCACACCAAACTCATCCAACCTTGCCTTTATGAACCTTGCTTTGTGCACAGTCATGCTGGAACAGAAAAGGGCCTTCCCCAAACGTTCTTAAATAGTTGGAAGCATAGAACTGTTTAAAATGTTATGATAAGCTGAAGATTTGAGATTTCTCTTCAGTAAAACTAAGGGGCCCGAAAGAACTCCATAGCATTTTCCTTCCTCCAACAAACTTTATAGTTGGCACAGTGCAGACAGATAACTTTCTCTTGGCATTTGCCAAACCCAGACTCATCAGTCAGACTGCCAGATAAAGATGTATGATTGGTCACTCAACACAACATGTTTTCACTGCTCCAGTGTCCAGTGGTGGCAGTACACTTTACACGATTCTGTTTAACATTTGGCATTGTACTTGGAGGTCTAAGGCTTGCTAGGCCATGGAAACCTGAGACGCACAGTTTTTGTGCTTTATGAAGTATTCTGATTCTTTCTGATTCTTTGTGTCTGTTGCCACTTTGTAGCTGGGCCGCTCTGGTTCCTGTATGCTTCCTGCCCTGCAAGACTATCACTTAAAGTTGATGGTGGAATATCTAGGCAGGAAGAAGTTGCTTGAACGAACTTGTTGCAGTGGTGGCCTCTTATTGCAGTACAAATTCAAACTCGAATTCACCGAGGTTGTTAGGACAACCCATTCACAAATGTTTGTAAAGGCAGACTTCATAGCCAGGTGCTTGATTTGACTTGTGCCAATGGGACTGAACGAAACACCTGAATTCAATGATTAAGTGGTGGTGTCCAATACTTTTGTCCATATACCGTACAAATAAATCAGCCTGTAAACACTTTCCTAATATAGATAATAATAAAAATGGACTGGAAGGCTACTGTGGAGTGGAGAGTTCTGGCTCAGAGTTTGAGAAATGAATACTGATATTTTCAAGCAACAAGTATTACTTTGATTAATTTTTCATCGTACATGTTTTGTAAAATTTGATGTTTAAATCGGAATTTGATATCATCTTATTTGCATGAACTTCCAATAAAATCAACACTTATGTATGTATTTTGCATATTTTATTTCCACTTCATGGAAGATATTTTTTTTAAAAGTGTTTTTACCTGTAATTTCCCACCTTATTTAATTATGTTGTTATTGTAAAATAAGAAAAAAATCTAATTTTATCACATAATTCATATACATCTTTTCTCTTTGTTTAAATCAATTAAATACTTTTTCTGCCTATATCTGTGATAGCATAAGCATATTTCTGCCAGTAACCCATCAGAAACCTCTTGCTCCTCATCTCCTCTGGACTGCAGGCTACCAAATGTGGGAAACCAAAAAAAGAAAGTGAAAAATCAAATCAGCCGAGCTGAATGTGTCTGTCCTCCTAATGAGCCTTTGATTGAACATTTCAGTGGGGAAACATGTAGTCATTAGTCTCCATGCTCCAAAGAAGCATTTAAAAGAAACTTCAGTGAAAAAAAAATCAAATTACAATACAGGAGACACAGGAATAGCTGTGACGCATCAATTTAAGCATAATCACCACAATTACCGCTCCCACGGGTCTGCTGAAGTTACACTGTGATTGTTTTGAGGGGGGGGAAAATATCATATTTGTGTGGATATGACACCTCTTCCTCAGATGTCACACATCTTCTCATCGCCACATGGGTCTCTGTTTTAAGTGTGTTTAGCACATCAAGAGAGCATAATTTTGTGTTGCCAGAGGATTAACTGCATTAGCGTGTTGTGAAATGATCAGCTGCTGTTTATGTACTGTAGACTTTAACAATCAGCCTGAGAAACAAATCAAAGCATGCATGCACTTGTTTCCGAAGATGGTTTAAAGGGTCACCACAATCAAATTACAAACATCTTTTCACTTAAATTTTTTTTAATGGGAATTTAAATTCAATTTATGGACAAGATTAAATTTTTAACTGCACATAAAAAGTGAAAATATACTTCTAACAAAAAAAGTAAGTTCAAAATGAACAGCTTAGTAAAACGGAAGTATTTGGTTGAGTTTAAGAACATTGTCTAAATGCGTTTATTAATGTGGAAACAAAACAAAAAGATCATTGTTGTTCTAAACGAGACATATTTTTAAGACTTTTTTTTAACCATTCCTTCTTTTTAAACAGGCTGAACTGGTTACTAAAGCTATAAAATATGGTATTAGTGATGTAATCACATGAACAGAGCATGATCTTAATGTTGCATTCTGTGCATGAAATATGTGAGGTGTCGTGACCATCCTAGGACTCTGCTAGAGTAGACTCGTGCTTCAAAGTAATCCTTATTTATCTTAAACCTGGGCTTGGATGCAGCCCCTTAAATCATCGTGTAGGAAACAAGCAGTAGCTCCATCCCCCCATTCGTTTAGCCAACTTTCCTTTGATTGGCTGCCCCTCACATAAAAGGTTGCCCCTGTGCTGACAGCCATGCCTAAGATGACCATATTTGGGATATCTGCAGTCAAAAAACTGAGCATTTAGAGCAGTTTTAAACCTTTTGCCTCAGAGGGATTACTTGAACATACACTGATGTCATTAATTGAAACTTTGGCTTTGTTTAGCACGAGCATCCGCCTTTGTGTATATTTAAGTATATATACACTCAAAGGCCACTTCATGAGTTATACCGCTTCAACAACAAATACCTAATGAAATGCATAGAATTTGGCCAGTGTACCCCTGCTTTAAATCTGACCCTGTGTCACCTTGATCTCTGACTTCACAATCTCATAAATGCCATCAGGTGTTGTACCCCTCATAGTTACTAACCACACAAAGGTTGATAAAGATCCAGCATGTAAGTCAGCTCCTGTTGTGACAACAAGATTTGTAACCAACCCAAACATCACCACTGCAGAGGCATAATCAGCCAATCACATGGCAGCAAATCAGTGGATTTAGACATGTAGACATGGTCAAGATGACCTGTTGAATTTCGACTCGAGCATCAGGATGGGGAAGACGATGAAGTGACTTTGAAGGTGGGATGGTTGTTGGTGCCAGAGGGGCTGCTCCAAGTGTTTCAGAAACTGTTGATCTGTTGAGTCACATGACTTCACACAGTCTTGTGAGAAATGAAGACCACCCTTACTGCTTCCATAGGAATTAAGGAGGGTAAGTAGCAGTCAGGTGTCGCTAATCACATGACAATGATTGACCACCAGTGAGTGTGACTGCCTCTATAAAAGCAGATGTTTTGGCAGTTTACTGGTTTGGAGCATTTCGGCGTGTGTTAACTGTCACATTCTGGCTTTCACCTGTTTCACCCATTGCCCCCAAGCAGGTGCTGCAGGTTCATCAAAACAAAAACAAACAGCCTCTTTCCACAGCCGTAACAACACTGAACCCCTTCATTTAAAATCCATTTGATAATTCTACCAAATCCAAATCGCCAATTTCATTATAAACTGTTTAATGACAAGTCTTCTAGCTCTAATTCTAACGTAACACAACGCCACAATCTTCCCAGAAGTGGGTGCTCCAGAAAATTCACCCCAAGCTCAGACGGTGCAATGCTCAGAGAAACTTCAAAAAACCCAAGAGCTACATCTCAGACTCTACAGGCCTCAGTTGGCTTGTTAAATGTTATGGTTCACAACACTGCAAGTAGAAAAGCCTGAACAAGAATGGCTCATTTGGAAGGGTTGCCAGGAGAAAACTTCTTCTCTTTAAAAAGAACACGCCAGCACAGCTTAAGTTTGCAAAGTTGCATCTGAAACACAAGACTCCTGAAAAAATGGCTGTGAACAGATGAGACAGAAGTGGAGATTTTTGGTCATAATGCACAGCACCACATTTGAATTCCTCTGTATATCAAAGTATTCTGGAGTCAAATGTGACGCCATCTGTCCGACAGCTAGAGCATGGCCCAAATGGGATCATGCAACATGACAGTAATTTAAAGGATACCAGCATATTTACAACAGAATGACTAAAAAAAAAAAAAGAATCAAGGTGTTGCAGTGGTCCAGTCAAAGTCCAGACCTCAACCTGATTGAAAGGCTGTGGCAGGACCTTACGAGTGCTGTGCATGAATGAACGCCTACAAACTTGAATGAACTGAAACAACATTGTAGAGAAGAGTGAGCAAGACTCCTCCACAATGATGTGAGAGACTGATAAAGTCATACAGATAATGATTCCTTCAAGTTATCGCTGTTAAAAGTTGATTCTACAAGCTACTGAATTATGGTGCGTACTTAATTGTTCACAGGACTACATAGAATCCTATGATTTTTTTTTGCATGTCTTTATATTTGATGAATATTTAAAAGTGGCCTTGATTTCGTCCTGTATTTAATAGGTCAGCATGGGCTAATAGCAGTCACTGATAGAACAAATAACCAAGGCTGGAAAGCAGTGTGCACACTGGAACAGCAGGGAAAAGATTCTGGGTCAGACAGCTGAGGAGGATTAATTTATAATGCAGTGTGACTGGATAACAGTACAGGCTTCTGGGGTAAAGACCTGAAACAGAGTTAAAGAGGCAGAGTGGTGAAAGACTACTGGACTCCATATGCTTGCATGACTGTTGAAAATATGAAAACAGTGACTGGGATGGCAGCTTGTTTACTCTAAATCAGTCAGGTAACGCAAAGGAAACTTCCATCAGTTTTTCTGGGTGAAGCTCCCTTTTGTCATTGCAAAGAAAGTTGGATTTCCATGCATGTATCGTGTCCTTTTAGTATTCTGCTTATGCCAAGGTCAAACGGTTGAGGTCTCATTTTCATACAGTCACACCCCTGGCGATGTCAATCAGGCACATGTGAACAGGAGCAGTGAGACAGAAAGTGGGAAGGGGGCACAGGACAAGACTAAGTCTTTCCATGCTTAATGGTCTGATTAATAATAACCCCCCTGCCTAATTATGAAATGGTAAAAACTAATGAGATTTTTGACATCAGTTTTCTAATGAGCGTATTAGCAATTCCACTCTTTGTCTCTGCCGTGCAAATGATATCATCTGCATATGTCACGTTCCTTGAAGCCTGCACAATGCATGAATATGAAACTTTTGCACATGCCGTTCCTGCTGCTAACAGGTGTTCAGTGGGGGAAATGATGACTCTGTTCCTGCATGTTTCTCTGAGCAACTCCCTTGTAATATTCACTCCAACTCTATACATCTACATGCAGGTTTTTTCAAAGAGGCTGTCTCAAATCACTGAGGGTAGAGTGCAGGCAGAGTAAAAACTGTGAATCTAAATCTATATTTAAGAGTCATCTGTAATGCCCTGATGAGATGAAGCCAAAAGGAGACTGTTCGCAATTTTTAAAGTTTCTTAATCTATCATAAAATCCCATGAAAAGAGAAAATTACCAGTGAATTGATCCCTGTAGATATTGTCTCTATAGCCAAAGCTGAGATTATTCAGTATCATTATCAGTGCTGTTGAGCCCCATTGTTTGCCTAAAAAAAATGGGTAAAGAGCAGTCCGAGATCAGATACACTGCTGTTGAAGGCTGCAGTAAACAAATAAGTAAACATTGAAACAGCTCCAATGAACCCCCTGCCTAATACTGTGTAGGTCCCCCTAATGCTGCAAAGACAGCTTTAACTCTTCTGGGCCTGGACACTGGACTTCTGAGGCCATCTAGTTGTATCTGTCAACAGGCTGTTGGCATTAGATCATTTGGGTCCGATGGATTGTAGGGTGGGCTTATTTGGATGCACCTTTAGGGTAGCAAGAAGATTCCAGGTTTGAACCCTGACTTACTGTGTTTCTTAGTGGAGGTGACATGATCTCCCTTTTCCTTTGTGGGTACTCTGGCTTCCTCCCACAGTCCAAGGACATGCATTGGGCAGTAAATGAGAGATTGATGAAGTGCTTAAAAGTGTAGAGAATGAAGTATTTCATGGTTAAATGCAGCTTGTAGTGTGAAGGACTTTAAGTGACCATTAAGACTATAAAAGTGTTTTATATATGTGCATTAAATAAAACTTTACTCATCAAATATTTGATTGGTGACACCTCTGACTTTTTCTCATGTTCTTGAGCTGTCGTGGCACAGCCATTTATCCTACTGTAAAAAGCTGCTGTCATTGTCATGGGGCGTGTGTGTGTGTGTGTGATTGGTCAGCAACAAGGTTTAGGTAATTCATATCAAGGTAATATTCACATTACTACTGGAAGTCAAAATTTTAAGCTCCACTGGAAATTTTCGAAGTGGCCTTAAAGTTGTGGAGCTGTTTTAAGGGCAGAGGCTTAGCACCAGGCAAGACAGGCAACTACTTTAGGCCCCAGGGTAGTGGGGGCCCCTAAGGGCTGACATACTTGAAACTACAGCAGTGGCAATGTGCAAAGTTTGCAGTGACAGTAGGAGAGATCTGACCCTCCTAGGGAGGTCCAAGCTGACTACTCATTTTGAAATTATCTGTGAATTCACAAAAAATCTTTGTTTTTTACTGTGTAAAAAAACAAACTTTTATTGCAAATTGTGAAAAGGAACTTTTGTTATTAAAATAAATTCTAATAATAATAATTTTAAAAAATACTACAAATTTTCTTTCTTACTTTGGTATATGACAGACATGGGTGATGTCTTTGTCAGTAAAAGACCATAAACATGACTTGAGGTAATGAAGTGTTCCAAAGCTCTCCAGTGGGCTAGATTGGACTAAACTGGTCTAGTTCAGGCCCACAGGCCATATGTGTGACACCCCTGGTGTAAATGATTGTACTATAGTGTGGGAAGAGTGTGGTGGTGTTTTTTTTTTTGTATTTTCTATATAACTAATGTATGCCTAATGGTTTTATGATAATGAAAATATATAATTTTCAGTATGTAAAATCCTATCTAAATCTGGAATGGCCCCTGAGTTTGGTGCATTGAACAAATGAGGAAATCACAGTCAACAAATAAATAGTTCAGGCTTCTGTTACTGCAAGATGTCCATCAGAATCCATGCTGTCTGATATTTTTTACTGATGGCAAGAGGATGAGTTAAAAGTGTTTCCCAAAGTTTAGTTTCTTTGACAGTCTCCCCCTTGATACAGAACCTCAAGCCTGACTTCATATGTGGCAGCTCTCCATAGTGAGGCCTCGGTGTGTAGGAATGGGAAAGCAGGGTTGGGTGCGTGTGGAATCAGCACCAGAGCAGAGGCGCGTGATGTCATGTTTAGACAGGTGGAATTCAACTGGAATTAGTAGGCTGGGCCCTTAAGCTCAAATGCAGTGAATGATTCAGTGACCTTATACAACATGGTGTGCAAAAAGACAAAAACATTTCATTGATATATGATCACCTCGTTGCATATTTTGTTAATTTTTCTATCAACGAAGAGCTCATTTTCACAACCCTAATAGGTTTTGATTTCAGGTTTTATTGATTGTAACCTTGGAATATTTAGGTCTGGCTCTAGGAGTTTGCACCAAAGTAAAGCACTGCTATATTCTCAAGAAGCTTACCTTCAGGAATAAGACTGAACTAGTTAATACAATAACTAAACTACCAGAACCAAAGTATTATTTGATATTTGGTATGGAATTTAACAGTGTTTATTTTACTGAGGTGACAATTTATTAAAGTAAGCTTTACCACCTGATCCACACAGTTTTTATAAACTGACATTCTTATCATGCTCTGATTTAGTTCTATTCTATTTCTTATATAAAATGAATGGATCACTGCAGCTGGCATTGTGAAATTTGTTAGACTTAAACTTTAGATTTCAAATGAGATGTAATTAAGCATAGAGCAATATACACATCATGTAAAGGTTTCTATTCTGTGTGTGTGTGTGAGTGAGTGAGTGAGTGAGTGAGTGAGTGAGTGAGTGATAGACAGGAGGCTATATAGAGCAACACAAGTAGTGGAAGTGTAGCAGATGTTTCACCATCTTATCTGTTAGTACTATATGGACATCACTGAATGTCTATTTATCCTCAGACAGTTATTTTTATTTTAAAGCAAAAAAAGATTGCACCTTACTCGACTTAGATTAAAGCAAGTGAAACCTATTCTTTCTAACAAGTATTTGCCTAAAACTAAAGGCAGGTAGACAGAAAGCCACAAATATCGGAAAATTAGGCTGAAACAATTCTTTTTGTAAAGAAAGTTGACGGCGAAAAGTTAGGTAGCAGGAAGATGTGACGAGCATGCTTCACTTCTAGCTTTGTTGGTAAAATAAAAAAAGTAGTGCTGCTTTCTACAAGGCCCAGGACAACAATTTTCACTCCCATCTAGTGTAAAAAATGTGATTTCTTAATTAACCTTTTCAGCAAAAGTGCAATATATTGACAAAAGTATTGGGCAACCCTTCTTAATTATTTTTTGAATTCAGGTGTTTCATTCAGTTCCATTGCCACAAGTGTATAAAATCAATCACCTAGGCATCTAGTCTGCCTTTACAAACATTTGTTACATAATAAGTCTTTCTAAAGAGCTCACTGAATTCAAGCATGTTACTGCAATAGAATATCATCACTGCAAAAAGATAGTTCTTGAAATTTCTTCCCTCCAAGATATTGCACGATAAACTGCAAAAAGTATTTTGCGAAGTGAAAGCCTTTAGGAACCGCAGTAACTTACCCACAAAGTGGCAGACCATGTAAAGTTACGGAGTGGGGTCACCGGGTGCTGAGGAACATAGTGCACTAAAGTCACCAGTGCTCAGCTGACTCAATAACTGCAGATTACCAAACCTGCTCTGGCAATAATTTCAGCACAAAATGTTGTGAACTTCCTGGTAGGGGTTTCCATGGCCAAGCAGCAGCAGCACACAAGCTTTGCATCACTAAACATGATGCCATGTGTCAGATGGAGTGGTGTAAAGCATCCCACCACTGGACTCAGGAGCTATGGAAACATGTTCAGCTTGGAGAAGGCCCTTTTCAAGGTCCATATGAATGTGGTGTGGAAGAACTTGACTGACTCGCAAAGAGCCCTGACCTTAACCACCATTGAAACACCATTGGGATGCACTAGAATGGAGACTGTAAGCAAGGCCCTTTCATCCAACATCATTGCCAGACCTCAAAAATGCTCTTCTGGATGAATGGACAAAAATTCCCATAGACACGCTCCAAGGAATCTTGTGGAAGCTGTTATAACCGCAAAAGGGGACCAGCTCCATATTAATTTCTATGGCTTTAGAATGGGATGTCACAAACGCTACTGCAGGTGTAATGCGTAGGTGGGTCAATACTTTTGTCCATATAGTGTACACAGCTATAACCTTCTATACTTGATATGAAATCCAAACCAATGAGTGAGCCAGTTATAACAATTTCTCCGCTATGGAGACACAGCAAAAACAAACAGATTGTGTATTCATGGCAAGCATGACAGAAAATGAAGCTACATTTATGATTATTAGTTAAAAAAAGTAGTCAGAGTTAAGAGTGTGTGTTTAAAAAGACCACAGACAAGCAATGAAACTTTGTAAAGAACTCTATAATGTAATTAAAATATGCTTAAGTATATAGAAACTATGTCTGCGTATGTGATAATTACATGAAGATGAGATGGAAATATGACTTTGTTCCCCTTGTAATCTGATATGCTATCCCTTCTGCACATGAAGGTGTATACTGGATGCAAGTAAGCAACATCTTGCTTGAATACATAATCTGCACTGCTCATTAGCAAAGAGAAACTGCTGTGTTCACATGCAGGGACACAGCATCATATTGCCTCAGCTGAGGAAGAGTGAAAGGTGAACATTTTACTGAAGTGGATGGAGCAGTGAGAAGCAGCCAGTTTTGCTATTTATTAGTCAATTTATCTAATTACTTATAATCATACTTCATATTTCCGGTCTCTAACAGGCACAGCCAAGCTGCAATGAGTCAAGAAATTGTAACTTCACTGATGGAGAGCCATGGCAATACCTCTAAAACTTTAGAGCCTATGGTGTGTTCAAGCAACCATATGGTCACATCAGTATGTGTTTAAACCATGTGTTTTTCCCGACCTACAACACTCAACGATGACCTCTCCATATTTTGAAAGGCAACAGTATGGTTTATATTTTCTTGGTGTTCTGCTGAACATCATGGGTGAAGCAAAAGCATCTTTGGAGTAAAGGAAGGGAAAGAAAGTTATTGAACAGTCTGATTTAAAATGCTGCAAAGAGTAAATTTTTATCAGAGTTTAGTTCTGATGTCTCAATGTAGACACAACAACAGAGAGACAGAACAGGCTTTTAATAAAACTCCTCTGGCCAAAATCACTCTGTAACATGAAATTAAGTTGTCTAACATCGTCTAATTTTTGTGAAAGCAACCTAATCACATTTTCTCACAAATAAAGTGCTTTCATTTTTAATGGGAATGAGTGTGTGTGTATATTCAGTGTTTAGTTCTTTTACGATTTAATGCTTTTAAATCTAACCCAAATAAACAAATCTTCTCTCCAGAGTAACGCTTGATGGTGTCAGTCGCCACATCACTCTTTTCCATGTGTTCCTTGTTGAGCTGTACTAGCTGTGACATCTGTTTTCTGCCTCATTATGTGAGTTAGGAGTGAATGTGTGCCATGGTAGTTTTAGTATTTCTTACATCAAAGATATTAGGTGCCAGGCTTTTTATGTTCACACAGAAACTGTTTTAACCACAGATAAAAATTAGAATTACAACAACACGATCTTCAATAAATAGTATGAATTGGAAGCAGAATTAAGCAGGTGTTTGATCATTTTGTCAGTTGGAGTCCTCGGCCTGTCTAAATGGTTACTGACCAAAAGTATAAAGTGATTTATTATCATAATGCCTGACTGATGCTTGTGGTTAAGAGGGCTTGACCCATGCCACATCAGTTTGGGAGCCTCAAAGAGATGATGTGCCTCCATGACCTGTGAGGAGTCTTGTGCTGTTAAATCCAGCTCCCAGTAGGCCTGATTAAAAAAAGCTTTTATCTTCTTCTTTCAGCTGCTCCCGTTAGGGGTCGTCATGGCAGACCATCTGCCTCTGTCTCACCCTATCCCTTACATCCACTGTTGTCACTCTAACCCTCTGCGTATCCTTCCTCGATCAATCCATGAATCTTCTCTGTTGTCTTCCTTTTTTCCTCCTGCTTGGCAGTTCCAACATCCTTTGAAAGATATAGCCACTATCCCTCCTCTGCTCAAGCCCAACTACTCAATCTTGCCTCTCTGACTTTGTCTCCAAATCGTTCAACCTGAGCTATCCCTCTGATGTACGCATTTCTAATCCTGTCCATTCTGGTCACTCACAGTAAAAATCTCAACATTTTCAATTCTGCCACTTCCAGCTCCATCATTGCAGGCCTCACTACCATCTTGTGAACCTTCCCTTTCACTCTTGCTGTTATCCTTGTGTCACAAAGCTTTTGTATTTCTGAGTAATAGTCAGGAAAACAGTGATCACACTGAAGGTGATGTTAAAGCTTTAAGAAAACATGGCTGTTGTTTACAATTTTAGCTCCCTGGTTATGATCAAAATCAAATTGTTCATATTAGTTCTGTAAAAGGAGTTTCACATTTTCCATTATGCAACAGCTAAGGTTATTTCTCCTGATTTCTCTTCATTTATCGAAATGTCTCAGTCAGACAGCCAGGGTCCATTGTGAAGATAATACATCAGCACTTTAAAACTCTCTGACAGGGAAAACCAATAAAACACTTCTGCAGTGGAGATGGCAGGTATATTACAGGACTTAATTCACAATAAAATGTGTGAGAAGACTGTCCTCCTAATATTACTTTTCTGTGTGGATGATATATGAATGCTACACCAAGTGGATGGAAGAATACAGTTATGATAATTAGCTATTAAACTATGCTGCTTAGTAGTAAAAATTTACAACCAGAATGAAAGAATATGCAAGCATGTGTAATACACATAATACCAAGCACACATGCTCAGAGATATTATGACTGTAACACTATTTTTTATTACTTTTACTTTTTATTGTTTGATAGGGACAGTGCAGTTTAATGCAGTTCTAGTACAGAGCATGAAAGTGATGTGGTGCACAGAGTTTGCAAATTTCCAACCTTTGTAACTAGTTGGGCTTTTACATCCGCAATACACAGATAACGTTTTGCAGTATTCAATGAGAACAGTTTGAGACTGCATACCTTTGACAAGGCCTTCAAAAAACTCCTGGGTCCAGATCCAGATCAACTTCAAAATTTAATCACTTTTACCTTGGCCAAGCCCCACCCCCAGTAAAATTTTCATGCAAATCTGTCTGGAACTTTTTGTGTAATCCTGCTAACACACACTCATGTATGCACGAGCAAACTCACACACACACACACACGCAGAAAGCATAACCTCCTTGGAAAAGGCAATTACATTAAACCACAATACACAATAAACACAAGACGACAATAAATACACATTAACTGGGGAATGTTATACTGCACCATACTGTGTTATACTGTGCCAAACTGAGTATTCAGATTTCATGTTACCAACTTGAATACAGGATGTCCATATGTGTTGTACAACTTTGAACTTATTATCCTGCATTATCACAACTATCACCTACACCTTAAAACAGTACATTTACACTTCAGCTCTATTGTTACCATATAAAATATCATCCACCTAAAATGTGGAGCCAATTCAAGTGTTCAGAAATCAGAATGTCTATATTGTTTCACTGAAGCATCATTTTCAACACAATCTCTTTTGGTGCTATCTCTTTGGAAATTCCTTCCCAATATTAGTGTTAAAATAACACTCCTGGAAACTTTAAAGCATTTCGGATGCTACAAGACAACCACTGCTCCAAGTCTCTCTTTTTACTTGGTTAAACTGTGACATGAAAATTGCCACCTTCTTCAGCAGAAGCAGACAAGAGCTATTAAGAGTCATCCTGCAAACTGTGTTCATTTAACTGGGGATATTGTTTTAGATGGTTTGATAGCCTGTCATTAATCATCTCCTATATTGTGCAGAGCTTTGTAAAGCCTATAAATGTACTTTATAAATGCATGCTGATGAATGATGAATGTTTAATATATATATATATA
>VUQH01039975.1:0-12716 GCA_015106775.1 Etroplus canarensis
AATAGGTTTAGACTGCTGGGGGGCCTCTTATGCTGGGCATTTCTACTCTATCCACCTCTTTTCACTCCCCATGCATTTATTAGTTACTGCTGCATGCCATTAAATGTTGTTTTCTCTCTCCCATAACATGTGCCTCTCTCTGCTCTCCTTTCTGTCTTCTCTGTTCCCTCACCCCCAACCTGTCGAGGCAGATGGCTGCCCCTCCCTGAGCCTGGTTCTGCCGGAGGTTTCTTCCTGTTAAAAGGGAGTTTTTCCTTCCCACCGTTGCCAAGCGCTTGCTCATAGGGGATCATCGGATTGTTGGGGTTTTCCTTCCCACCGTTGCCAAGTGCTTGCTCATAGGGGATCATGGGATTGTTGGGGTTTTCCTTTTAACACTGTTTTATCTTTACCGTACAGTGTGAAGCGCCTCGAGGTGACTTTTGTTGTGAATTGGCGCTATATAAATAAAATTGAATTGAATTGAATTGAATTGAATTGAATTGAACTGAAAACATAAAGAAATGTTCTAGACTTTCGCACAGTACTGTATCAAAAATCATGTTTCATGGCTGGACTTGCAATGAGTGTTGCTGTACTTCTGGAAAGCAATATTCTGTCTGAACTCCAGACTCATGCAGCATGATTACATACTAGTTTCATGCCTTTGGGAGAGGACATAGTCACCATAGTGACAGCAACACATGTCCAAGTCTGTTGTCTCAGAGACTGTCGCCATGAAAACTGCACATCTATTACTAAACTCACTGAACTTCTTTTCCAGCTAAAAGCAATGTTATACTTACTACACAACAGTAATAATGACAGATGACAAAGCAGCCTGCTCCTCCTCAACAATCATCAGTACATAAAACACAATGAGAACAAATCAAATATTCCCAGTCAGATGTGATTACTAAACTACTGTGCCCAACTATTTCTGTTGAGTAATGGCCCTTACATAAGCTACAGTGCTGTACTATTTGACCAGTCCCTAAAGGTGATGTGACTCTACTACGGCCTGGCTATTCATCAGGAGAATACTCCCATTCATTCCTGCTCAGAATGAAGTGCCCCACCTGTGTTTTCACAGGGATCTGTAGGCCTGGAGAAAACCTTCTAACTAAGGGTGGGGGGGGGGAACAGTAGTTCTGTAGCCCAGTCATGCTGCTGCTCACTGGGGCTTTTATCGCAGAGTAATCCCCTACAACAAACAGAATGGCCGGCATGTGCATACGCAGCTGTCGCAGTCTTAGTGCAAGTGGTGTCATGTTAAATCACAGGAATGGACTGAGCCCCTGCGCCATCCGTTGCCCTTCCCTTCACTGGCATCCCACTCACTGAAAGGCTCCAGCACACACTTTCAAATACACATACATACTCATACCTACGTACATAACCCACTTCCCACTTACATACTTTGCAGCACATGGTTTCCCTAAAGTTATTCACTCTAAATAACTTATGTTCCACTGCTACAAACAACCAGATCATTTAAATGACATATATTCGAATCATGTCATAGCACATTTCATCTGTTCAAAGCAGGTATCACAGGCAGGAAAAAAGAGACATTTACACCTCGACTCTGCCCGAGTATATACCAAAGTTAGTATAGTTCCTCTGGGAAATGCTGAATCCTGTCTGAAGCCAGTTATGTATATATTATAGGCTGCTGTGAAATTTATGTGGATGGCTATGTGTAAATCATGTCCTGATCTGTGCAGTACAGCTTTTGTGTTTCTCCTCCCATCTTAATTTGTTCCATCCCAATCATTCTTCTCACCCCCATCTGTATCCACATTTTTAATCTACACTATCTTTAAGCCTTCTTTCATATTCTTGCCTTTGTTTTTCTCCAGTGACCTTCTCCCATGTCAGCAGTGGGACAAATTTAGCGGCCTAGTTTCTGGAGAGACCAAATAGTCGGACACAACAGAGGGAATGTGTGTGTGTTTGTGTGTATCTGCATGGAAATTAGAAAGGAAAGAAAGATCCTGGCCACACAGATACAGTTACAAATATCCAGACATGCAACCAGAAGAGAGCAAAGAAAGGTAAACGGGGTAGGCTGACTGTCCTGAGGGTGAGAGGTGAAGGGCACAGGAGGATATCTCAAAATGAACTTCACATTTACAACAACAACAAAAAAAATGATTAAAAGCAGCGAGCGCAATAAAACAGTAAAAATAGACATAAGAATGGAGGCAATAACTATTTTCCCTTTAGGAATTATAACATACGCCATCAAGGATAAAGAAAGAATGTGTTAAGTTATTCTGGGATGTTGAGATGGAACTACTGTCGCCATGGAAACATGCAGATCCCTCACCACTCCCTGAGCCGTGTCATTCTAGAACTGCCAAGCTCTGGGTGCCATGTCGCCAGGGGTGTTATGCCATTCTTCGTCTCTACGCTCGGTGACTCACCAGATGCCATGGAGAAAGCAGAAGCCTAAACCTTTTTTGAATTAAGTATAGAGTGATAGGAAACATTTTACAAAGCATCAACACCTAACTACCACCTTCTATAGTTAGGTCCATAAGTTTTGGGACAATAGCACATCTTTTTTTGCTAATTTTGCCTCTGTACACCACTACAGTGAATTGTAAAGCAAACAGTCAAAATTCAACAGACCTGCAGATCGTCAGCTTCCTCAGCAGTTATTGCAATACTTTTGTTAAGCCCCTTGAAATAAAGTTGAAAGTCTGCCCTTTGACCTCATTTTCATTGTTTGATTTAAAATGCACTGCAGTGGTGTAGAGAAGCAAAATGACCAAAAATTGCGTAATTGTCCCAAACAGGGTGGACAGGGGTTGATGTGTGTGTATATATATATATTTTTTGTACATGTATTGTTTAAAACCTTCAACTGCTCCCTTGTATTCTACACAAAGGGGTCACCACAGCAGAGGTCTTTTGCCAGATGCCCTTCCTGACACAACCTTCCAAGGTGAGACAGGCTTGTGTCCTCACCTGGAATCAAACCAGGGACCTTTTGCTTGTAAGGCAAATGTGCAAACCACTACGCTACAGGGAACACTCAGGGTATGTGTATTGTACAACCCCAATTTCCAAAAGGTTGGGATGCTGTGTAAAACATAAATTAAAAACACAATGCAATAACTTTTAAATCTCATAAACCAAAATTTTATTAACAAAAGAACAAAGAAAACATGAAATGTTTAAAGTGAGACATTTTACTATTTAATGAAAATAGTAGCTCATCTTGAATTTGATGGCAGCAACACATCTCTCAAAAAAGTTGGGTCAGGGCCATGTTTACCACAGCAGTCTGTAAACATATGGAAACTGAGGAGCCCGGCTGTTGGACCTCTGGAAGAGGAATGTTGTCCTATTCTTGTCCGATATAGGATTCCAGTTTCTCGACTGTCCTGGGCCTTCTTTGTCATATTTTGTGTTACTTGACGTACTAAATGATTTCAATTGGTGGAAGGTCTGAACTGCAAGTGGCCCAGTTCAGCACCTCAGCTTTTCTGCTATGAAGTCATGCTGTTGTAGTAGTTGCAGTTTGCACTTTAGCACTGTCTTGCTGTAATATCCAAGGCCTTCGCTCAAAAAGACTGTGGAGGGGAAAACCTATACACTGCATGCACAATTATTAGGTAAGTAAGTATTTTGGCCATATCGTCATTTTTATGCATACTTTACAACTCCAAGCTGTAGAAACTTGCATGCCTATTGGATGTAAGCATACGAGGTGATGTGTATTTGTGTAGTGAGGGAGGGTGTGGCCTTAGAAGATCAACACCCTATATCAGGTTTGCACAGTTATTAGGCAGCTTCTTTTCCTCAGGAAAAATGGGCCAGAAAAGAGATCTAACAGATTCTGAAAAGTCAAAAACTATGAAAAAAAAATCTTTCAGAGGGATGCAGCACTCCTGAAATTGCCAAGATATTAGGACATGACCACAGAACCATCAAATATTTGGTTGCAAATTCCCAAAAGGGTCGCAAGAAATGTGTTGAGAGAAAAATATGCAAATTAACTGCCAAAGATTTGAGAAGAATCAAACGTGAAGCTACCAGGAACCCATTATCCTCCAGTGCGCAACCTACCCGGAGTGTCCAGAAGTACAAGGTGTTCAGTGCTCAGAAACCTGGACAAGGTAAGAAAGGCTGAAACTCGACTACCCCTAAACAAGACACATAAGTTGAAATGCCAAGACTGGGCCAAGAAATATCTAAAGACAGATTTTTCAAAGGTTTTATGGACTGATGAGATGAGAGTGACTCTTGATGGACCAGATGGATGGGCCCGTGGACGGATAGGCAATGAGCATAGAGCTCCCCTGTGACTCAGACACCAGCAAGGTGGAGGTGAGGTACTGATATGGGCTGGAATTATTAAAGATGAGCTTGTTGGACCTTTTTGGGTTGAAGATGGACTCAAACTCAACTCCCAAACCTACTGCCAGTTTCTAGAAGACACTCTCTTCACACAGTGGTACAGGAAAAAGTCTGCATCTTTCAAGAAGACTGTGATTTTTTTGTAGGACAGTGCTCCATCTCATGCATCAAAGTACTCCACTGCGTAGCTAGCCAGTAAAGGCCTTAAAGATGAAAGAATAAAGACATGGCCCCCTTCCTCACCTGACCTAAACCCTACTGAGAACTTGTGGGCCCTTCTGAAATGTAGAGATGTACAGTGAAGGAAAACAGTACGCAGCTCTGAACAGTGTCTGGGAGGCTGTGGTTGCTGCTGCACAAACAGTTGATGGTCAAGAGATCAAGAAACTGATGGACTCCATGGATGAAAGCCTTTTGAGTGAAAAGAAGGGCGGCTATATTGGTCACTGATTTAGTTTTTGAAATATCAGAAATGTTTATTTGTAAAGTTTGAGTTGTTTATTATTCTCACTTTAACAGATGAAAATAAACAAGTGAGATGGGAATATTTTTATTTTTCTTTAAGTTGCATAATAATTCTGCTCACTAATAATTGTCTAATAATTGTGCACACACAGATATTCTAGTACAAAAGCCAAAACCTCATATTAATTTCCTTAAATATTCAGGTTTGAGGTTTATTAACATTTTGGATTGACCAAAAGCACTGTTGTTGCTAATAAAACTAATCCTCAAAAATGCAACTTACCTAATAATTGTACACACAGTGTACAGTATGTAACTTTCAGGGCCATGCAGAGATCTCTAAAGAAGCAGGTGATCAAAGTAAAAAAAAATCTATACAGAGGAGCACAATATTTAACTGAGGGTCATGAGGTAACATCATATAATGGACTGTCAGGAAATTTAGTATTATTATTATTATTATTCGATTATTTATTATCTGTTAATAATTGATAATACATGTTCTTGTGAAGGGCCACAGGAAGGCCTGCTCCAGAACATAAAAGCTTAACAAAAGTGCACTTTTGGGGTCAAGGGGTATAAAGGGCAGGTGATGAAGCCCCTAAGCACCTCTGCATGTGCCTAATTCCTTTCAGCATTGATGGTGCCTTTCCAAATGTCAGTATCATAGGCATTAATGCATCCACATACTATCAGAGATGCAGGCTTTTGAACTGAGCACTGTTAACAAACTGGATAGTCCCTCTCCTCCTTAGTCCATAGAACACAGTGCCCATGATTTCCAAAAAGAGTTTTAAATTTTGATTTGTTTGACCACAGAACAGTTTATCACTTTACCTTAATCCATTTTAAATGAGTTCTGGCTCAGAAAAGACAGTGGCATTTCTGGATCATGTTCACATAAGGCGTCTTCTTTGCATGACAGATATTTAACATGCACTTGTGGATGGCACAGTGAATTGTGTTCACAGACAGTGATTTCTGGAAGTGTTCCTGAGTCCATGCAGTGAATTATATCACAGAATCATACTTGTGGGCTCGGCAATCACCAACATTAAGCGCTGGTTTTCAGTGTGTCTCTTGCACACAGAGATGCCTCCAGATTTTCAGAATTTTTTGATATTGTATACTGCAGATGACAGAATATTCAATTTTTGACATTTCACATCAAAGACCATTATTCTGAAATTGCTCTACAATTTGTAGATGCAGTTTTTTGCAGGTTCCTGAACCTCTGCAACTCTCAAAGGTGCTCTTTTTATACCCAATCACAGTACTGGTCTGTTGCCAATTAACTTTAGTTTCAACATGTTCCTCAAGCTGTCTCTTTTTAGTACCACTTACTTTTCCCGCCTTTTATTGCTGCCATCAAATTCAAGATGAGCTAGTACTTTACATGAAACAGTAGACTGTCTCACTTTCAACATTTGATGTTTTGTGTTGTTTTGTGAGTAAAATACTGGTTTTTAGGATTGACAAATTATTGCATTTTGTTTTTATTTATTTTACACAGCATCCCGAACCTTTTGGAATTGGGGTTGTGTTTGTATTCTTGAAGTATGTCAACAACTGTAATATGAAAATTAATTTATACTGAAAAGTCACTACAAGAATAGTATTTTAGCAATATAAATTAAATACTGCTTACATATTAAATAATCTAAGGATCTGAAAAGTAACATAACTTTAGCATTTCAATTTCAAGCCTTGGTGCCATCGCTGCATATGTGGGCCTTTTCGTGCTTTATGGAAGCTGTGTTTAATGTCAGGACAGTTTAACAGGGGACTTTCCACAAACAGGAAATATACCCCAATGAGTGATCAGTAAATAACTCCGGTGCAAAGTAGCTGCAATATTTATGGATAGCAGAGGTGTTACAGCAACATACACGGCAGAGGGCAGGGTGTCTGCCCCACTTTTCAAGAACAGGACAAAAATAAGGCAAGCACAAATAAGCACCAGCAGAACAGTGAGTAAGCAGAGGAGAGTCGCAGGTGCTGGAGTCCAGTCAAGGAGGAGAGGACACATGACAGCTGGCCTGTCATACACAATGACTTATTCAACCAAAACACACATGCACAGTTCACCAGTGGGTACTGTACACCAACTGTCCCTCTGGTGAGTAAATGAATATCAGACAATTAACTCCCAACGCTCCCTTGCTGAACAAAACATGTTTATTCCATGACAGGTAGAAAAAAAAAAAAACACTACTTATATAGGCTGTACCATGTTTGAGGAAATTTTTGTCTTAATATCAGCAATTGTCACAATTCATTCTGCTAATCTGAACCAGTATCACTGGTATAAAATGTCTCATTTACATGAGGTCTATAGCTAGTGGAAATCTTTATCTTGATGTATAAAGCCAATAAATACACCAGGCTACATTGATCTTTTATACCATTTACATGGCTAATATAGCTTTCACACCAGCCCAGTGCTGGATTTGATCCAGAGACATGCTCTCTACATACGTTACATTGACTGTACACTTCCTGTAGACAAAGGTTATAAGACTGGAACTTCTCTCCACCTACTGGTGGAAAGATTAAGCGCAGGTAAACAGCACCTCAAACACTAGTTATACACAATACATTAAGCACAGGCAAAGTTATAAGGCCTAAATTCAGTGGACTGCTTGAGAATTATAAAGAGCATACTGTATTTATTTGAAGACAGCTCACACACTCACTTAAAATGAATAGCATCTATGTGTCCAGCAATGTAATCTTTAAACAAAGCAGAACCATAAAAATAAAATCTAGCATATATACATTTAGGTTCAAAGTCATTACATGGCAGTGTAATGCTTAAATCAGTCCCCTGGCTCCCAATGATTTCTGTGCAGTCATTTTCACTGACAGTACATCTGGTTACTCAGCTGGTTTCTCTCTTCCTAGCCTATAGTAAATTACACATTATATGCTGTAACAAGTGCACCATTTTCTGTTTGCTAGGTTTTCACGATCAAAACAAAATAAATAAATTAAATACAAAATATACAGAAATTACTCATTCAAAATAAATTCCAGAAAGGATGTAAATTACTGTTCCCAAATGATATCATTTAAACGCGAACCAGCTATATTGTGCCATAACTTACTGCAGGCATACCTGTCATCGGAGGTTTGGCAATTGTACCTTACGAATACATATTACCACCAAATTACCAACAACTACATTTAATACTTCAGTTGTGCATCCTTCAGAAAATCAAATTCAGCACTACTTTTACAATTCTATTTAAGAGAAACAGGACTTAACTTACCACCTTTGTATTTCACAATACATTCATGTATGCTGTGAGGATACATTTTTATAAAGAAAAGAACTACTTTAGGAGAGAACTTTCATAGCTCTGAAGCTGCTGAAAAATAGCTCTTAAAGACTTTGTGTTCCTTCAGCCTCTTCAAATTGGGAAATTTCTTCTGAGCCATTAAACCCAAGGAGATGCAAGAAGGCTTTAACACAAAAAATAAAACAAAAAAACCCCCTCAAAGGATGCTTAAAGATAACTGTCTTGTACTTGCATACATGCATTAATTACTCACTCCTTTAATGCCTAGATAAACTGAATTCATGAAAAAGATAAGGCCAACAAAAAATAGGGAAGAAACAAAAATTCTTAAATGCCACCACTCAAAACCTGCAACACAAGAACAAATATAAAAATGACAAAAAAAAAAAGTTGTGGGAACAAAAACAAGATTCACAAGATTTGAAAAAGCCTTCATGAGTTCAAATAAAAGCTGACCCCAACTGTGCATGCCTGTGAGATCTTTCAATAAATAAATAAATACTTCTGCCTTTGTATGTCCCTTATTTAAATGTGGCACTAAAACACGCACTTGGTACGAAGAACTCTTGAGTCCGAGGTTCCACCCAACAATACTACAGAGGCAGTGTGATAAACCATGCAAATGAGAGTAAGTGCTATATTTTCCTTTATATCTTTGTAGGTTTTCAGGGTAGGTAAGGTGCAAAGTTTTTGAGTGTATGAGTCTACAAGCAGAGACTGTGTCTAGGATCATGCAGCAGTATGGTTGAATGTGGGTGAAAATTTGCGTGGTATTTTTTGTTGTTTTGGTCCTCAGAGCCTTATAGATAGGTTTGTGTGCGTTCTACAGGATGAATATCTTAATAACTTTTTGGATGATCTTCCCACATCCTGGACAAGGGGCCTGGAACTTATGTAGCCTCCTTGCACATGGAAAACAAGTAAGCAGGTGAGCAGTTCGTCCATGTATTATGTTTCCATTACGGGGCCGCACTCGACAAAGCTTGCAAGGCTCCAAGAGCGCTTCAGGCCTAACGTCCTCAACCTCCATGCCTAGATTCTCTTGACTCTCCCCTTCTGAGAGCTGCTCATCCTTGCGGAAGCCAGAAGGCCTCGGCCCCTTGCCTTTCCCTGCAGTTGGCAATGGTCGGTCAGCAGTGGAGTGGGAAGGAAGGATGACAGGATCAGAGACTGTCCTGCTGCAGTCCGGGACATCGATGCCTGCGTCGCTGTCATCTTCCTCATCATGGGTAATCAGAGAGCTACATGCTGGGATATCAGGAACAGAAAGGGAATGGGCAAGCCGAGGGACATCTTTGTACCAGTTCTTCCGTAGAGCCCAGCAGCGAACACAGTACCTCTGGACAGGGATGTTATATTTCCTGCACTCTGTGCACTGCCATGCATCCTAAGGTGAAAGACACAAAGTAAAAAGTCTATAGTAGTTATAGTTTTAAAAAATGGCTACAAACACTTAAATGGGGATGGACAGAGACACAGACCTGTGTGGAGATCTCTGTATCAGTGTCGTCACTCAAACACTGGGAGTCTTCATCTGGCTCCTCCTGCATCTAATAAACATACACAAGATCAAATCACAGTCTTCACACTTCACAGTGGAAAAAATTTAAATTCCAGGAAAATAAATGTAAATTAATTATTAATCAGATTAAATGACAGCTGAAATGAAATTATTGAAGAATATGACACAAAATCTTTCAATAAAAGCAAAATTTGAAGAAACCCCTACCTCTCTATCTGCCTTCTCCTCCTTCCCTCCACCATCATCATCCTCAAGCAGAGGTTCTCCTTCTCCCCCGCTCCCTTCTTCCAGTGCAGCCTCTTTCATTTCCACACTCACCTGTTCACTCCCACCCTCGGTGAGGAACCAGAGGTCATCAGTGGTGTCTGACACAATGGCTGTATCCTCCTCCTGTGCAGGAGACAGCTGACACATCAGTCAGACCACCACTGTTATGGTCCAATTTTTGCCAATTGCCAACAAGCAATATTTTATCATCTAATCAAGTCTTTTTAACATGACCAGGTGGACATTCTATCATGTGAGGTTTCTTACTTGGTTTGTGTGGATGTCAGTGGAGCCGTTGCTCCTACGACTGTAATTATTACGGAGATTACCCAGAAACCACCAGGGCAGGCCAGAGAGGTCCCATTCATCCAGAGTAACATCCAGCTTGGGTCGCTTGCAGGCTGAGCGTGGCAGACCTTCAAGAGAATCTAAGGAGGTTTTGAACTGTTAAACACAGCCTTCTGTAACGAGTCTGAGCATACAGCTAAGTGTATGGCAAACTGATTACCATCATCTGGCTCCCGAGGTCGTCTCTGGGAGGGGGTCTGCAGTAGAGGCCCGTCACTGCCAGCCTCCAAGCCTGCTTTGACCACACCTCCACATATCTACAAAGAAAGGAAATATAAAGAGCAAAAATTAGAACACAGAGCCATGACTGGATACTTGGAGGACTCGCAGCTCCTTTTCAAGATGGCCTCTGGGTATGGGGTGGCAGCACAGGGAACAAAGGGCTGGGCAATTTGGGTAAGGGCCAGTGGGGAGGGAGATCAAAAGAATTTCAGACATAACTGGACACTGAAATGTTGACTGCTGTGTCAAACAAGAAGACAGAAAGTAAAGGTAGGAAAGCCAGTATACTAATAAACAGGTGAGTAAAGAAGAGTATGATCACAGAGTCTGGTGAAACTCTAAATGCTTTGGATTTAATGTATGTTATATAGCACAAAATAAACCTCAGTAAATTCATTGTGAAATGTGCACATTCATAGAAGGAAAGAAAGACAAATTTTGAGTTGATTTACCACTGAGATAATCTATCGCAGCTAAAAACTGAAGGAAATATTAAAATTTGAGAAACACCTTTGAAATGATCTGAAATTTGATTCAATAGCACCCTGGGATGGTTTTAGCACATGCAGCAACCTTTAATTCATAGAAAGAGACAAATATCTTATTGCAGGCACTGAGTAAGCTTAAACACAAGGATTATGGAAGGGATTGGAAAGAAGGGTGTAGGAACACGGGATTGGGTAAAGAGGTTTAGGGTTATAAGGCCTCCGGATGATCAGGAGCTGTGATCCTCCAGTTCGGAGCAGAGAAGAGAACTCTGATACAGACAGAGACAGTGACTCTGACCCCATCCAATGGGTGGAGCTGGTGGGTCACAAAACAGTGATGAATATGCCACCAGACCAAACCAAGAATGGGGTTGTACAGAGACGGTGCCACTCTGTACAAATGCACACTAGCGAAGACAGCAGCCCTTACAACACCTTCCTCAGTACACACAACCCAGCAGTAGCTAAACTTAAGCTTTAGTTAGGGATGTTTCTGGCAACAAATTTACTAGTCGTTTAAATGAGAGAGAGAGAGAGAAAAATAAGACTAGTCAACAACTCTAAAAATCAAAACCCACTCAGAAAACTAACAAATACTGCATGTGTATTTAGGAGCTCTTTGACACCACTAACCAGATGCTTTGAAAATTTAAGTCGTATTTTGCACGGTGGTGAAATATGTGGCACTTTGTGCCGAGTATAACGTGAGTGCACACAATAACATAAGTTTACCACATATTGCTAATGCTTGATTCATGGTACTCAGTTTGTATCAGTATTTGCCTACAAAGAGCCAATGCAGGGGGGAACAAATGTATATACACTACCGGTCAAAAGTTTTAGAACACCCCAATTTTTTATTGAAATTCAAGCAGTTCAATGTCTCATTGTACTCTGAAATGAAAACATAGGACAGACAAGCTATTGAAGTTCAAAAAGAAATCATGGAATAAACCAAAATGGATTCTAAACTGTTGACTCATCAAAGTAGCCACCTTTAGATGTAACAGCTGAGCACATTCATGGCATTCTTTCTACAATGGAAATCAAATATTCTTCAGCAAGTTCTTCCCAACTCTCTTGCAGAAGTTTCCATAAATGTGTGGCACTTCTAGGTTGCTTTGCTTTCACTCTTCTGTCCAGTTCATCCAAAACCAGCTCAAAGGGTTTAGGTCTGGAGACTGTGTGTTATGGTTTGTGGTTTTTAGTATTGTGGGACTAGGTTTTGTTTAATTCTAGGATGTTTGGTTTTCCTTTTTTCTGTCTCGTTCTTGTTTCTTTCCAGTTTGGTTGCATCCCCTTTGCTGTGTGCCTTATGTTTTACTTTCATTGTTCCTGCCCCAGCTCATGTTTAGTTATTGGTTCTTTGTGTCTTCCTCATGTTTTCCAGTATTCAGCCTCCTTGTCTCTAGTCTCGATGTGTTGGTTCATGTTTCCCTTGAGTCCTTGTATTTATTATCTTTGTACTGTGTCTGTTTCTTGTTATCCTGGG
Source organism: Etroplus canarensis (assembly GCA_015106775.1). NCBI lineage: Eukaryota > Metazoa > Chordata > Actinopteri > Cichliformes > Cichlidae > Etroplus > Etroplus canarensis. The sequence continues at coordinate 12,457 of VUQH01039975.1, forward strand.
TTCAAGGTTTGATCTACCTCCACTGCTGCAGAACAGCTTTAAGTTGTTAACCTATTGCTTGTTCCCTGAAAAAGGCCTTTTTGTATATTTGTATACTCTGAAACGTACATTATTTTTCAGATTTAGGTAACTTTACTTTTTTTAAGCTCTGGCAGTTCATCACTTACCTTTGTACCATTTCAAGCTATTCATTGGACTTAAACTGCTTGAATTTTGATAAAAAAGTGGAGAAATGGGGTGTTCTAAAACTTTTGACTGGT
>VUQH01039976.1:0-15426 GCA_015106775.1 Etroplus canarensis
TGAAAGCTTTCCTGAGCCCATGCAGTGATTTCCATGACAGAATTATGTCTGTTTGCAATGCAGTACTGCCTGAAGGCTCAAAGATCACAAGCATCCAGTATTGGTTTTTGGCTGTGTCCCTTGCACACAGAGATATCTCCAGATTCTCTGATTCTTTTGATGATATCATGTACTGGAGATGATGGAAAATTCAATGTCTTTCCATTTTTACATTGAGGAACATATTTTTAAAATTGCCTCACAATTTGTAAGAACAGTTTCTGGCAGATGCTGAACCTCTGCCCATCTTTACTTCTGAGAGACTCTGTCTCTCTAAGGTGCTTGTTTTATACCCGATCACATTACAGCCTGTTGCCAAATGACCTGATTAGTTTCAACATGTTCCGGAAGCTGTTTCTTTTGTAGTACCACTTATTTTTTCAGCCTTACACTACCAGTCAAAAGTTTGGACAGCGTGTCCAAACTTTTGACTGGTAGTGTATGTTCTTAATCATCCAACTTACATAAAAAAGGGAAAAAAGAACAAATGGACCACAGCATGTAGCCTCACATCAAGTCAAGTAGGGTTGAGTCAGGCCAGCATTCGTGAAGAAATTGGGGCTTTTCAGGAATATACCTTTAGTGGTCACATGACAACTGCAGGGACCTAGATTTTTAACTGACTGCATAGCCATTTCAACTGGCACCTTTTTTATGGTCCTGCAAAAACAGATCATCAGTGGAGAATTGACTGCATTTCAAATCCTCCTTACTGTTAACAATTATAGTTCCAGGTATAAAAAGCCTTTCATACTTCCCAGGAGAAGGCATGCAGACATGTGAGAGAAATCGGTCTGTAGGAACCATCATTCAGAAAGATGAGCCAAAGGCACTACCAAAATAGATTTTATGGTGTGAACATTTCATGACAAAGAGCCCACTTGGCCTCAGTACATCCGTCATGACCTAGTTTGGTAAACAGAGTCAGGTTTGGACACAGAGAGATTATTAACCAGATATAATAAGTACTCAAAAATGTAATGAGGTGTTGCAGAACAGGCAATTAGCTACATTGTGTCAGACATAATTGCACGCACTGCGTTTGAGAAGCACAGAGAGTGTCCCAAGCAGATAAATAAGTTGTTAACCTGGTGAAGCAGAACTCGCAGCAGCAGCCCCTCTCTTTCACCGACAGCACGCAGGAGTAGGCAGGGCAGCAAAACAGGAGCTCTCCAACTTTAAACGGTCTGGTAACGCGCAGCCCTCGTCCCTTTCCCGGACTGTCGAACCTCTCGATCCCCTCGATGCTGCCCGTCATTGCGGGCTGTGTTCTCTCAGTGCGAGCCCACGGACCTGGAGGAGAGGACAGGGGATGTGACACCTCAGCAACAAGTGTCGGGGCGTCACCCTGCCAATAATAGTTCACAGTGGCACCCGAAGGCACAGAATGGACCCAGCTGCACATTTATTCTAACAAGCACCCGATAATGAGCTTTAGGAGCCACAAAGAGGGATTTCACAGCTGTTAGTGTTCGCAAAATGGCATCTTAAACAGCCATCAGTATCAATAAGTTTTTATAAACGCTTTCTTTCTTTCTTTCTTTCTTTGTCTTAATCAGTTTTATTTGCAAAAGTAGTAACAGAAATGTGACGTATTTGATGAACTGTGAGGCCATGTTCTCCTGCCATTACACACAACAGACAATTATGATGATTAAAATGAAACACCAAACAATCATGGCAGTATGTGCAGGGGCACAATATGATATGGATATCCACCACTTCATCTCCTGAAAGGTAATGTGAAATATGTCAAATACACTGATGCATCTGCATTTTTTGTCTGGTTATTGTTCTGGCGGTTATTCTGTGTTATCATGCACTATGTACATTAGTACACAGTATTGTTTTCCTGACTTCCAATAGTTTCAGGACTGAACCTGCATCAGTATTTACTTTTGTACAGTATGGGCAAAAGTATAACACCTACGTGAGCTTTTTTGACATTGCATTCTAAATCAATGAGCCCCTTTGCAGCTACAACACTTTCCACTCTTTTGGGAAGGCTTTCTACAAGATTTTAGAGTGTGGCTGTGGCAACTTTTGTGCATTCATCCAGAAAAGCATTTGTGAGGGCGGATACTGATGTTAGAGGACCTGACTCGCAATCTCGGATTGCAAGTGTTTGATGGGGTTGAGGTCAGGTCTCTGTGCAGGCCAGTCAAGTTCTTCCAGACCAAAACTATCCAGTGATGCATTTCTGGACCTTGCTTTGTGCACTGGGGCACAGTAATGCTGCAACAGAAAAGGGTATTCCCCAAACATAGAATTGTCCAAAATATCTCGGTGAACTGAAGCGTTAAGATTTCCCTTCTCTTTAACTAAGTGGCCCAGGCCAACCTCAGATCACAACCTCATAGCATTATTCCTCCTCTAATAAACTTTACAGTTGGCACAGTGCAGTCACACAGGTAATGTTCTACTGGCATTCACCAAACACACACTTGTTCATCAGACTTCCAGATAAAGAGTGATTCGTCACTCCACAGAACACATTTCCTCTGATTTAGAGTCCAGTGGCAGCATGCTTTACACCACCCTGTCCAACACTTTCCATTGTGCTTAGTTTTGTAAGGCTTGCATGCAGCTGCTCGGTCATGAATACCCTTACCATTGAAACCGTGACACAGTTTTTATGCTAATGTTAATGCCAAAAGAAGTTTGGAACTCTGCAGTTATTGAGTCAGCAGAGTGCTGGTGACTTTTACACACTCAATGACCCCATTGTATTTGGTCTGTCACATTGTGGCTCAGTTACTGTGGTTCCTAAACACTTTCACTTTGCAACAATACACTTGGCAGGTGATTGTAGAATATCTTGGAGGGAAGAAATTCACTTGTTGCAACAGTCACATCGTGTTACCACACTCAAATTCAGTAAGCTCTTTAGAAGGACCCATTCTTTCACAAATATTTGTAAAGACAGACTGCATGGCTAAGTACTTAATTTTAGAAACCTGAGGCAATGGGACTGAATGAAAGACCTGAATTTAATGAAGCGGTGTGGCCTTAAAATGTTTAATTTCAGTTCAGTTTTTATTAGTTTCAGTGCAATTATTATTGTTAGTTTTGGCATTTTGCCAGATGTTCCAGTCTTAAAAACATATTCAGTAAAGCTTCCTCAGGCTGGTTGCCATGGAAAATGTTTTCCCAATGTGTAAAATTAATTTCAGTTAGTTCATTTTCTTTCATATTTAGTTTTATTGTAGTTGTGAATTTGCTCTTGCAGAACATTTTGTTGTAAGAGTTTCTTCATCCTTTGAATCTGTTCTAATAATGAGTCAATAGCTATTCCAGTATTCATTCCAGTATTCCAATCTGATTTCTTTGCTATGCTCTCAAGGTGTGACACACATGAATAAACTGCAGGAGATCTCCCAGAGTTATCTTCTTAACTGTTGATCAATGAGGCCATCTGGTGGCAAAGGCTAAGAAGGTCTTGACACTTCAGGGGTAGAGGTTGCTTCTTTGTGATTTTACTGCTGTTTTTAAGATAGCTGAATACATTCATAAACTTGTATAACACCTTGATTATATTATGCGCAATGTACTATTTTTAATTTTGGAGATCAGACACGCTCAGATGGATAGAGCGAGAACCTTCACCTTTCTCACAGTTGTCCACTATTGTCATATTCTGCCATCATGTGGCTCTTTACTGTCAGTGCACACTCAAGTGACCGAGAACCCATCCAGGAAGCATCACAGTCCACAAGTCACCTTAGAAACAGACAGATTATCTGACAGGACAACGAGCACGCCTGGTTTTTTTCACCAGTGCAGACAGGCTCAGGTCAGGGAGTTGATCTTGAGTAAATTGAAATATTTCATAATCAACCATGCCAACACATAACAGTACATGTGCGCGTGCCAGCTCTCGCTCTCTGACACACATGCGTGCACATACACACACACACAAGCACATACAAGCACAAACCACTGTGAAGATTTGTCCCTCATCTGTATCTGAAGGCTTTATCCAACCTTGCCCCAGTTTCCCCCGATTTATTATAATTCCATTTTTCCAGTCTTTCAATCTAAAGATTTGTTCCTCCTCATTTTTTAATAATGTGGCAAGCAAGGGAAAGCATGTCCCTGGGAGATTATGTCGTCGTCTCTGGCGTCTCGTCTTGATTACATCAGAGGAACCTGATTTGATTTGGAAGAAACCCCCTTGTTTGAGTACACTATCTCTTTAGACCTCCCCACTGTGCTGATTTCTTCCTCTGTCAAAGAGGATGATCTTGATGAATATGATCTAAAAGAGAGAGAGGTAGAAAGAGATTTGGTGAAAGGATTATAATTCCCAATGATGAGAAACAATAAGAAACAATAAATCCTAAGTAGATTTAGTTCTCAAGAAAACCCTGTTAGAGCAAATCAAAAGAAGAGACAGGACAGAGGTATTAAATAGATACAGCAGGTCTGACCTGTTCTTCTTTTTGTCTTGCTGACAGGAAATTGATAGAATCTTCTGTGCTGTATTTTATTGACAATTTGTGATGGGCATTTTCCTTTGCCCCTCTTTTTAGCTGGAGGCATTTTGTTTTCTGGTTGTCTACCCTGTCTGTTTGTCCCATTCACATTAATGCCAGATCGCTTGAATGTCTTGTGGGGACTTCTTTAAATTTGGCCTAAAAAAACTTGGATAAACTGATTAGAATATGGTGTTCAAATGTTGAAGGTCGTTGTGATCTCACAAAACACATTTTTTGGTGTGGAACTTGGTGGAACTTGGTCCAACTTACAAGTGATTAACTTTTGAAGTCAGTCTGGATGTAGATTTAAAATTTTTTGAAGAATTATTCAACATTGTAAGACAGGTCAAAATTTTGCAATATACATCATTTCCCAACGGATATGTGCCATAAAGACATAATAAAAATCTGCAGATATCATCTTGACATTCTCAAGAAAATTTTCCAAACTGATTCAAGTTATTGTTCTGGATCCTGGGATTCAAACTGCAAAACTGAGGTGCGTACACATATGAAGCTATGGGAGAGCCACTAATAGGGGAAAAGACTTGTAACCAGTATCAACTTGTTGTTGAGACAATGTAGATTCAGTATGACTATACCAAAACAGCACATGATCCAGATTAGTTCCACTATTACCAGATTTTTATTTTTCTTGAATAATGTAAATGAATTTATACAGTGCCTTTCTAGTCTTACTGAAGACTTAAAGCACTTTAACTACAAGTCACAGTTCAACCATATAGTGATAGAGCACTTTAGTGTCTCTGTAATGTGGTGACTTCAATTCCGGGTGGGGACTCAAGTCTTGCATCAGAAAGGGCATCCAGCAAAAAAACTCTGCTAAATTATCAATGAGGGGAAAAATACAAGTGAGCAGCTGAAGGTACTGTGATACAGTACTTTAGCCACCTCACATCCATGGCCAATTTAGAATTAGCCTAACATTCATGGCTTTGGACTGTCGGAAGAAGCCAGAGTACATAGAGAAAACCCCAGCAAGCACAGTGAGAACATGCAAACTCCACAAAGAAAAGCTCAAGCCAGGGTTTAAACCACAAACCTTGCTGTAAGGGCAACAGCTCTAACCACTCCACCACCACCATCCTGCCCAAGTAATAATTAAATATTGAAGTAATAATAACATTACTGTGATGCTAATTTCTGATAGCACGTTTTCACTGCCAGAAAGTTCAAATTTGTCAAAACTAAAAACACAGAAATATTTTACCCTAGAAAAACAGAAATTGGGTGATTGCTCCACGTTGGCTTACTTGCTACAAATCTTTTTTTTTTTTTTGCCAATATGTTTATTGTCTTTTTCAAAATTTTTCACAAACACTTAACATATACACATACATACATATACCCACTACACACACAAACTGTATACCCTTGCATCATCCCTCAATCTGGATAAACACAATGAAATTGGACTAGTTAATAAATTATGAAGGAAGGAAGGAATAAATAAATAAATAAATAAAAATGAAAAAGATAAAATAGAAAAAAAATTATATATAGAAAATAAATAAATTTAGGAAAAAAAATGGGGGGAAGAAAGAAAGAAAATGGGGGGCTACATTTTACAGCATTTGCAAGTTTCAGAAAAATCTAGCACTTTCATTTGTCATTCTTGCTACAAATCTACAATTTTCCTTTACATCATCAGAGCTCTTTTCCCCTCTTGCCTCTTTAAAAATTAAACCATGTAAGCATTATGGCTGCTTTTATACCCTTACAAGACAGTGTGTTGTGGTCATACTATTAATGGATATATGCAGTACATTGTCACATTGGGGACCTCATAAAACAGCAGCTGCTAATGCCTCTTTGCTATGAGGTCGTGGACAAGGGTTGCGTGGGAAATCCATTGTGGTTAAAGATCTTTGCTACTTTCGGACTTGGAGTGGCTGTGACCGAGCCCTCCTCACCTCATACTCATGACCTTGTCGTCACAAGCTGCTTCCAGGCTGCTGTGCTAACTAGGGGTCAACAGCAGTGCACGGCTTGGGAGATGGACAGTACTGTGTATTTGCATCTAGTGGAGAGAAGTGGGGACAGAGTAGCTGATAATTCCAGGCTGTGTTTTAGGAGTGGATAATATGCCAAGACCCTATGTAACTGTGCTTATATTCCACAGAGCCGAGGCAATATATAGTAATTCCTCAGTCCTTCTGATGAACTCACTGACACAACTGAAACAAGGTCTATCATCCTGCCTTGTCCCTTGTCAGCCGGTTAGGGAGCCAAGCCTTAAGCCTTAACCCCACTGTCTCCACTCCTGGGTGGGAGGGAATGCAAGGCCTGCTTGCCTACTCTGCCGTCTTAGCCCTGGGAGCTTTGCAGGCGCGTAGCCTCATCTCCCACTGTTTATCCATGTGTCTTTGCTTTGGCTCTTGCCCTACGCTGTAGGCCCCCCGTGGGCTGAGTGGGGTCTACTGCCCTATGTCACCCACCTAAGCTCTGCTTTCACTGTGGGGCTTAGCGCCTCACCCATCGGCTGCTTTATGAGCAGACAGCTGGGCTAATCTGTCTCCATTCACCCTCCTCTGTCTTCCTCTTTCTTTACCACTTGTGACAGTGGGACCATTATTGTTTTTACCTTGTGAGTCTGTCTGTCATTGTGTGTGTGTGTTTGTGTGATTATTGCAAAATGCAATCCTATAGGCACACACTACTCCAAAGGTGGTTTGAGTACCCCAGAACCACCATTACAGTAGCTGGTCCAGATGTTTATGTGTCTGTCTGTCCCGGTGTCTGTGGACAGTTTGGTCAAACCCACCACAACAGTTCAAGATACTGTTACAAAACTCGAAAAGTGTGTGGTTTAGATCAAAATGAAATACAGGTTTGAAGATGGGGTGGTCAGACTCATGAGTACTGAGTAAAAGGTGTAAATTAGCGAGGCCAAGACCCTCCTAGCCTCTTCCAACATTACACAAAACACATTCATGAAACTTTACACATGTGTGTGATTATAATGGTGTTCATGTGTGATTATGGTTAGTATAGTATACAGTAGGTTAAAGGGCTCAGGAAGAAGGGGTCAAACAGCTACACTGTTTTGCACCTGTCCAACATATTTTTAAATTTTTGTGTATGATCTATCTAAATCTGGTGGATTGTCCTTAAACTTAAACCAACTTTGGCAATAATGTTTCTTTTTTCAAACACTGAAACTTTTTGTTTTAGCACAGACACACGTACACATACTCACACACATTTCATTTCTCTCAAAGTTGGCAAAGCTCTGCAAACATTCCCCTAACAGTTCTGCATATAAGGTGATTGGTTTGTACAGTATTTACCCAGTTATGCACCTGCTGGTTGAGAAACCGGTGGCTAGTTGTTCCGAGTTGAACTCAAAACAGAGTGCGTGAGATCTTTCCTTTGAGGTGTAACCTCTGTGTTGCTAGACCATGAATTGAACAGATTATAAATAACTGTTTAGCTACCATTTCCTAGAGAATTAGTCAATAAGTAATAATTTGATCAATTAAGATAATTTTACATCTACAGTTAGGTCGATAAGCTTTTGGGCAGTGACAAATTGTCACCTCTGTATACCACCACAGTGGAGTCTAAATCAACCAGTCAAGATGTGACTGAAGTGCAGACTTTCAGGTTTAATTCAAGTAGTTTAATAAAAGTATTGCATTAAATTTGTAGGAATTTTTATATTTAGTACCTGAGACTCAAAGGCTCGAAAGTAATAGGACACAACAACATAATTTTAAATGTGAAGATCATTTTTATTAATTGCATCGAGTTTTTGGCAGTCAATGGCTGCATGAAATTTAAAACTAATGGACATCATGTTCCTTGAGATGCAACCCAAGATTTTTCTAAGGCAGACCAATGGGATGTTCTTCAATGACCAAGTCGGTTACTTAATCTCAGCCCAGCAGGGCATGCTCTTCAGTTACTGAAGACACAACTGCAGACACAGAGACCTGCAAACAAGCAGAAACTGAAGGCAGCTGCAGTAAAGGCCTGGCATCTACTTTTGAGCCTCTAAAAGTCAGGAACTATACATAAGAATGGATTTAATTCCTAAAGAGATAATCTAATATTTTTGTTAAGCCCCTTGAAATAAGACTGAAAGTCTTCACTTCAGTCACATTTTTATTGTTTGATTTATAATCCTGTATGGTGATGTACAGAGGCAAAATTATATTAAAAAAATTGTCATTGTCCAAAACATATGAACTTAACTGTATGTACAGTTGAGTTGAGTAGGCTGATGTCTTCTCATTTATGTATGATTAATTAAGATGATAACATTTCAATATTTTACTTTTCTTTATCATTTAACTTTTTTTTTTAAATCCGAAAAGGTCTACATAGAGATGACTTAATATTACACAAATTGCATAATTACATGTCTTCTAATGTCTCTACATCAAACATTGGTAATTGTTTAACATTGAGGAAATGCAATGGTTCTATGCATTTCACTGGTGCAAATTCTATGAGTCACAATATTTTAAACAGCATATTGTTAAAGAAAAGGAAAAATACTGCGTGGCAGATATTTCGGTATGCTTCAAAAAACATGTAGTTTTATTTTTCAGGATTACAGAATTCCTGGTACTAGGGAGGTAAAATCCAAGATCATATGATGCAAATTTGGTCAAAATTCTAGCATCAAAATTTACTGTAATCATTTCTGGTTTCAGTTTAATGAATTTCAATTCAGCTTTATTTATATAGCACCAATTCACAACAAAAGTATCCTTAAGGTGTTTTATACTGTAAGGTAAAGATCCATACAATATTAGTAAGAAAACTCTATGAAGTACATGGGGTGAAATTAACAACTTTTGCTCTTAGAATTGACCTAATAGAATGCTAAGCATAAAAACTAGAGCCAACCAACAATTTTAAGCATCATTTTCAGTTTGAAATTAGGAAAGTTTGAGTATATTTATTTCGGAAGCTATCTGACTATAGACCAGTGCTATTAGTTAAAAGATGCAAATGCTGCCATTGTTCTTTACTACATTAGGGCTGTAAATTGCATTAGAATATACACTCACTGGCCAGTTCGTGAATATTATAGGTAACACCTGTAGGTGCGGATGTCTTAGATTTTTACCTCAGTGTACTTATTATGTACACTTATTCAACTGTTCATTAACACAAATATCTAATCAGCCAATCACATGGCAGCAACTCAATGTATTCATGCATGCAGACATGCTCAAAACAACCTGCTGAAGTTCAAACTGAGCATCAGAATGAGGAATAAAGGTGATTTAAGTGACTTTGAATGTTACATGGTTGTTGGTGCCGGATGGGCTGGTGTGAGTATTTCAGAAACTGCTTATCTACTGGGATTTTCTCATACAACTATCTCTAGGGTTTACAGAGAATGCTCTGAAAAAGAGAAATATCCAGTGAGTGGCAGTTCTCTGGGTTAAAATGCCTTATTGATGCCAGAAGTCAGATGAGAAAAATGCTTTGAGGTGATAGGAAGGCAACAATAACTCAAATAATCACTTGTTGCAACCACAGTATGCAGAAAAGCATCTCTGAATGCACAACACATCAAACCTAGATGGGCTACAGCAGCAGAATAACACACCTTGTTCTTGTCAGCTAAGAACAGTAAACTATAGCTAGCATCCACATGGACTCACCCAAACTTGGACTTTGAAGATTTTAAAAAATGTTGGCTGTTCTAATGAGTCTTGATTTCTGGTGCAACATGATGGTGGAGTCAGAATTTGGCATGAACACCATGATAGCCTGGATCTACCTTGCCTTGTTTCAGCAGCTCAAGCTGTGTGGAGGATATTTTCTTGGCACACATAGTATCAAATGAACATCTTTTAAACATCACAGCCTACCTGCGAATTGTTGCTGACCATGTCCATTCCTTTATGACCCCAGTGTACTCATCTTCTGATGGTTTCTTCCAGCACAATAATGTAGCATCACACAAAGCTCATTTCTTGGTTTCTTGAAGATGAAAATGAGTTCACTGTTCTCAAATGGCCTCCACAGGGATCAAATCTAAATCCAATAGAGCACCTTTAGGATGTGGTGGAATTGAAGATTTGCATCATGGATGTGCAGCTGACAAATTTGCAGCAACTGTGTGATGCTATCATTTCAATACTGACCAAAATCTCTGAGCAATGTTTCCAGCACCTTGTTGAATCAATGCCATTAAGAATTAAAGCAGTTGTAAAGGCAAAAAGGGTTCTTACCTGGTACTGGCAATTAATTAAGTGGCTGATAAGTGTAGATATGTCCTGTAAAGGCATTATTGCATTTTTTATATGCTCCTACATCTCATTGTATTTGGGATATTCATCTGAAGTGAATTTTCTTTAAAACTCAGTGTTGTTGTTGGCACTGGTGACACTGCTTAAACTTCCAGCTCGAAGACTGAAGACTTGATTTTGACACAGTTTTTAGTCTCCTCCTTAACTCATATCTTTAATCAAGCTAGACTTGGCATGTAAACATCAGGTTTTAATATTAACCTTAACCTAACAACCAACACTCCAGAGTTTGCCTGTATTTGCTGGAAGCAGTACTCAGTTTGAACTTGGTTACACCAGGTGACTTTTTTGTTACTTCAGCATCCTTAATGGCAGTGCAAATGGGAAGAATGTACCTAAAGTAATCTAGTTATCAGGGAACTTCTAAGTAGATTAGTTGTCATAAAGGAGTCCGCCAAACGGTTTGGTTCGAAAATGTCTTCTCTTCCTCTCTATCTTCTTTCTGTCCTCCATCTTTCTCCCCTCCTCCTTCCCTCCTCCTTCTTCTCTTCGTTGTCCTCTTCAGCCATCCAGCTAAACTTAGAAGTGACAACAGTTGCAGGGTGACAGCAAGGGCTAAATAAGACCAGAACAATAGCTTCCCCCCTCTGCGCCTCCTCTCACCCCCTCATCTTCCCCTTTAATAGACTGCCATTGTTCTCTCCCTCCACTGTTGCTCTTTCAGGGAGTTTGTTAGCTATGCTAATGAAGGTTGGGCTTGTGTGGGTTTAGCGAGTGGGGATTTGATGCTCTTTAACTGGGCACTTTTAGAAAGGAGAGGCGATCATAAGTGTGGCTGGACAGCTATTTACCACCAGTCAAATGTCACAGGCGTGTCGATGTGACACAGCAGTGGAAGTGCATAAGAGATCTGTTACATTTCCTAAGCGCTCACTTCTAATTGATATCTGTGCCTTGGACATAAAACTCAGCAAAAACAGAAGTATAAAAGTGTAAAAGAAAGTATTATGGATAAATATTTATCACTCCCCTTCTAATGTTCTTTGTACTGTATGCATCACCAGTCCTTGCAGAAAAAGTCATGTAAGACAAGATGCAGAGACTACAGTTAAGTATAGTACAGTCAGTCATCCAATCAGTCAGTAAGTCTGTAAATAGCCTGGCTGATGGCTCCTTTGAGCTTTCCTCTAAGAGGAATTCTCTTTCTCCTTGGTGTATTAATAGTGCCTGTGCATTGTTTCCTACAGCAGCACTGCTGCAATCAAAGGAAGCTGGCCTGCCAAGTATACAGATATTTTCCTTTGTCCCTATGTTTAGCAGGCATGTAAGAGTCAGATATGTGTGTGTGTGCGACTGTGCGTGGATGAAGGTGCTGTGTGGCAGTATAAGCAAGTGCATGCTCATTGGATTATGTTAGGATGTCTGTTTATTTATATGTGTTATCATATATGTACAGTGATACATCCTTGAATTGATTGTGTTTGTCAGTGTGAGTGTGTCTGTAAGTCACTCACAGACAGCGTGACCTTTCATTTGATAAGTCAGGTGCCTTAAATGGTGTATTGCTATGATGGTTCCCAGGTATGCGCTATAGACAAAAGAACCTGGGGACATTGTGCATAGCAATTTCAACATTTCAACATTTAAGATTTATTTTAATAAGATTTATTTTCACATTTCAACTATTCCTCTTTGTCAATCGTTTATTAATGGTTTTCTTGAAAATGAGATATCAGAGCCAACATTCCAATAAAGTAATTAGGTTTATTTAAATAGAAACCATTACCTGCTAATGCTCTCTGTGGCTCTATATACATTTTATTTGACAATGTCCAGTCAAAATATAATTACCTGATATTTAAAATGTCACAAGAATGGAGTCAGTAGTTTGACACTTTCACTTTGTTTCCCAATTATTTTGTTGACTGAAATGTAAATGAATAAAATTTCCATTTTTTACCTACCAAGCTGATCTCAAATATTAAGAAAATTTATTTAAAATGAAAACGGAAATCTGTCGTTTATCAATATATTCATACTCTTTGCCACAGCACTGGCAAATCGTGTCCTGCTTGGTGCATCCTGTGTTTTGGTTTTGTTAATTATCAGAATCTTGACTGAAGTCCACATGTGGTAAATTAAATTAATTAAATATGTATGTAAGGTCCCAGAATTCTCATTGCACACAAGTCAAAGAAAGCTGCTGTGCTCTCTCAAGAAAATTTGGTCAGAGCACAGACCAGGACAAGGGTTTATAAAATCATTTCTTAAGGGAAACTGTGGCCTCAATAACTGTGAAATGGAACAAGTTTGAAACCAACTTACTTCGCTTCTGGCCAAACTCAATAACTGAAAAAGAAGTGCCATGGTCAAAAAGAAAAACAGTCACTCTAACAGAAACTCAGAAATCCTATGGGAAAACCTGCTGGAAAGACCACCATCTCAGTAGTACTCCTAATAATCAGGCCTTTATGATAGAGTAGCTAGACAGAAGCCTCTCTTGAGTAAAAGGCTTGTGACACTGGGAGTTTTCCAAATGGCATTTAACGTCTTAGCACAACGTCTGATGAACACCAGCCACTAAACACTGATGCATACACTATCATTCTTCTACAGCCATTAAAATACACAGGTTAATCATCCACACTGCACATTCCCACACACATTAAATGTAAGACATGTGCGGTTCCATCCTAAGTGAAGCAGGTTGGTCATCCAGTGGCCAAGTGGTGGCGTTGAGGCATCATCAGTCACTTGGAGTCTGCCAGTGACTCACCAAGGGCACAATGGAATTAGTGAGATTCTCTGCAATGTGACAGCTTGCTCTGGCTAAATGGTGTAATAATCTACCCCTCCTCTCTCAAACCTCCAGCAGCACATGCACTCATACACACACTCATCTACCCTTGCCTCCTCCTCCCCCCATTTGCCCTCCCCATACCAACTGGCACAGATAACATTGTCTTAAGCTATAAAAAAGATTTTTTCTCCTCCCTCCATTGCGGTAATTATTGAATTAATGCAGATGGAGAGAGACATCTGCATGTTAAAGTGTTGGCCTCTCTCTTATGCACAGCAGATGTTCCCCTGTCATTTACTCAAATTATGCTGCTTAGATACAGGAGAGAGAGAGGATGCAGGAGAGAGGGACAGAGCAAAAGAGAAAGTTACGCGACATTGTCTTACAGTCCTCCGAGTGTCAGCTATCAAATTCATGTTGTATCTGTCCTTCAAGTAAAACACCTACTTCTTTCCACTCATAAAATATTTGGCAGTTGTTATATTATAGAGTTGTGGCAAGTTAATTTGAACAGAATATTTCACACTTATGTTGTCCAGAGATAAACATTTAAATATAAATTAAGACAGACGGAAATTACAAAATAGACAAACAAATCTGTTTAATGCCGTATATAATATATGCAATGGATGTCATATTAATATCAATATTAACTTTGATAGCTTAACCCAGTAGCTGACCTCTTGACCCTTCTGGTAGGGACATTACTGTAAAGATGAAACTGAAAGGACAAGATCCTTTTAAGATTATGAGTCGATTATTTGAAGCCATTGCGAGACATGGAAAGAGACCGCGTATTAGTGTGTCTCCATATGTGTGTATGTATGTGTGTCCCTGATGACAGATAACCAGGGGACCTTCTCCTTGGGATTATATTCCAGGTTGGTTTGGCCTCATCTCTCTGGATTATGTTGATAAAAACATTCTTGTATTATATTTTCTGTGCTTATTGTATTAATACTCTCTGGCAGTTCCCAGAAAAAGCTCCGTCCCACGCCTGCTTTAATGTAATCTTCTTCCACTTGAGCTTTTAAAATGTTTTGGGAGGTTAGCTGTCTTTGTAATACCTATTCTCTCCCACTCTTGGGGTTATATTTACCCTTGCTGTATCATTGCATGCTGTAAATTATAAATTATTATGAAAATGTGGATTCAGGGAGTGCCCAGCTAGACTAAAGCTTTAGAAAGTTTTGCTCTATTTGGATCAGACATCGCTTTAGACTCAAACGTGTCTCCAGGATGACATATTGTCATTCTGTGATGATAGAGTTCAGGTGCTTTCAACAGTCAAACATTATGTAATAAAAAAGCAAAGGTTTAAATTCTCAAATTTGAGAAGGCAAAATCACAGTGCTGAGCATTTTAGCTTGAGAAGTGAAGCAATTCTCTAAAATAAATGTACTTTCAGCTGCTCGCTTGTATTCTCCCCAGAGGGGTCGTTACAACAGATTAATCCGCATTGGTAGTTTGGCAAAGGTTTTACGCTGAATACCCTTCCTGACACAACCCTCCATGGTGAGAGGGGCTTATGTCCCCACCTAGAAACAAACCAGGGACCTTTCACTTGTAAGGTGAATGTGTAAGCCACTACACTACAGGGACACCTAAGTGAAACAATTCCCTAATGATCAAAAATAATTTCTCAATTTCTTCATAAATGCTGACCTGACCCGACCCCACTTGATGTGTTGCAGATTGGATGATTAAGAACCAAAGTATGCAGCAGTGAAGCTGATTCCATAATATTCCTGAAAGTTTTTTTTTTTTTTTTTACCAATTTCAGCCACAGCAACAGCAGACAGCAATGGCAGTAGGCACAACATGGCTTCAGCAAGAAAGTATATGATCTCATGATATGTTTGGGTTTTGTGCA
>VUQH01039978.1:0-12911 GCA_015106775.1 Etroplus canarensis
ACACCATCAGACCTTGCCACATGGCTGCAATTTGTTCATTAACTATATAATAAATGTACACACACACACACAGAGGTAATATTGTTCAGAGTTCTGCCTGATTGGATTTAGAAATAGAGGACCCTCCAGGGAATCACTTGTAGTCTACCAGCCACTGTGACCAAGAGAAGACTGATTTCTTAATAAGGTTTGATACAAACTCTGAAGAAGCAAATAGTCTATTTTTATACTCCTAGTAAGAAACACTGAATATAAACAATATAACGTTGAGTGTTTAATGTTTTTGATTATAGTAACTAATATCCACAGCTTTGTTTTGATTGTTCACATATGGTCAAATATACAAATCTTATCTTAATACAGTTCATGTTTATACTGTATGCCTGGTACAACACAGTTCATTGTAAATAGTTAATAATAATATTAACCCAGGGCCATTTACAAGACCTCTACGATCATTATCAGTGGGTACGATGAGTTTGGAAATGTTACAAATCACATACTGATTCAGGTATCAGTTAAAGGTTGCTTAAGCTATGCTCATTCAGTCAGGCTTAGGGCCAGCCAGTACATGTTTCTGCCACAAGATATTAAGCAATATTAAATTATCTGAAACTATACCTCTGTTTAAAACCGATATATTGCTATGGAAAAAAAGATCAATTCAGAAACATAGATAATAAATTGAATCTGCTGAGCCCTGTTTTGGTCGACACACGGAAGCCAGCAGTGGAGCTGCTTCTTCCACGTTCAGCAAGGCTTATAGCTTCTGGGAGAGTATAACTACTGCTCTGCCATGAGCATACACATCACCTTAAACACTGGCTTTCCTACACTTTGGTGAGTGATGCACATACATGTGCATCCACACATACACAGCCACACTGTCTGTTTACACAGTTACTCATAAAGCAATAAAATCTAGAATTTGCGTTCACACACATGCACACACCTTTAACCTATCCCCTGCCACTATTAATTCACCTGCCGCACCTGAGATCGGGACCACTATGATGTCACCTGCAATCCCATCACTTCAAAGGCACAAAAGCACCTTAGTGCCATCAGCACAAAGAGCAAACGCTCCCACTCACTTCTTTCTTTGTCCCTCTGCCCCCTAATGGTAATTCCCCAGCAGAGAGTCCATACACAGCGAAGGGAGAATTACACAGTGTGCTCTACAATCAGGTATTCTTGAGTTTCTGCCCACTGGCACCCATTACGTGCACCAATGTAACAATGACAAGCTTTCTTTATTCCCCTTCAATCTTACCGACATGAAAGAAACTGCCCTGGTGCATGAATTTGTGTGCACTCAAATGTGCCTTATGCAAGTATGAGTGAATTTATGTGTAATTGTGTGCACGCATTTGAGTGAAAGGTGGTTGTACAGTGAGAATCCCATGATTACAGTGCTGCCAGTGGACTGCACTCCAAAAGCCCCCATTGGAAATACAAGCAGGGAATGATGTGATGAGACAAGGCGATAATACAACCACCACATTAGTGCATGGTTAGCCATTAAAAGACCCAGATGAGATTATGAGGTCATATGGGAGGTACAAAGCCTACAGCCAAAACAAAAACCCTTCTGTGAAAGTAACAGCACATGGTCATGTTTTCCTTCTGTGCAGAAATCTAAATCTGGTGATAAAGAAAGCAAGACAGGAAAAAGAAGAGAGACTATAAGACAGCCAGATAATAAAATACTGAGAGACAGAGAAACAAAAGGTGAACGCGTGAGGTATTCCTTGCCTTGGAAATTTCCATAGTGGTCAATTTATGTAGTAATCTATCATGCAATAAAACATGAATTCAGCATGATTTGCCATCAAAACAACTAACTGAGCATGAAACAGGAGGCCCTAGCCCATCTTCCATCTCGGCTTAGTGGAAAGATTTTTCCATTGTAAAGCAAGGTGGAATAGCAGCAGTTCAATGTACTGTAACACACTGGAGATGCACCAACCCCATGAGCCTGCTATTCACAAGATGACGCCTACTGTGAAAATATTCTTCTGCTCTCTTTAGGTCAGAGGAAGCAGAAAGATGAAAAGAGTTTATGTACATTTGTGTGTGTGAGAGAGAGAAGAGATAGAGGATTTACTGCTGAGATAAAAATGGAATCCATTTTGGGTCTTGTAGCACTCTCATCCACAATGTGAGGACCTGCTCGGTGTGTTATCCTGCCATTGCTCTTTCAGTCACTTCCCCTCTTCCCTCCTCTGCTCTCTTTCAATTGTTCAGTCTTCCCCACACTATGCTCTTTATATAATTTCCTATTTCCTCCATAGTCACACCTCCTTGCTTTCCTTTCCTTTCCTCCTCTAGCCTCCTCTTCTTTCTCTCACTTTTCCTCTCTCTAGGCAGTAAAGCACCCCAACACTGTCTCAGGTCCTGAAACTATGGCAACGGAATGAGAGAGCAAGCGCTCTCTATGATTAATAGATGAGAGATGCAGTGCCAATCGCTGGGGCCTGGGGAGGAGGGACAGATGCACTCGAACAACGCCACGCAAACATGCACACATAGTCACAGAAAGCACACACAATGAAAGCACACTCAAACCCCCCCACACCATTAGCCACCCTCCGTGCTTTGTGGTACTGACACACACAGAAAAGGGAAAGGGTCTGACTTACACACTACGCAGAGACACAGACATATAAGCAAATTAAGAGGCAGGAGTTATCCTGATGCTTAACATCAACATGACACACACTTCCTTATTGGCTCCCAACAAGCAAACTAACCACAGAAATAACCACAACCACAGAAGCGGATACAGCCCTAATCAGTCTTAAAAGTCTGTGAATGTCTCCGTGACTCACAGTGGGCTTCTCTCACCTGCAAAAGCACAACACCAGCATGGGAACTAGGACATCATATTTTAACACTGTTTGCTGTGATTTACATCATCTGCTATGTAGTGAAAGACTTGGTTGTTTTCAAGGCCACTCATTCATCCATCCCCCAAGCAATCACACAAAGCCCTGCTGCTTTTGGATTATCCCTGCAAATGTATTTCCTTTCCATTCCATTTGAGTAATGACAAGCACCCAAATTCAGTTATGACAAAGGTATTACCACATGTTAATGTAGCATATATTAAGTGCTTGAAACAAAAAATTTCATGAAGAGAAAGCTCATGATTTAAGCTGATTTAAAATGTTTCTGTGGATGTTTTGCTGCTGCTGTTTTTTTTCCCTTTCTTTTTGGGTTAAGCATGCACAAAGCAAAGTTTGGCTTCTTTCAGTCTTCTCCTAGATGAGCTGGCTATCACTTTCTAATTCACTTAATTTCTAACAACAAAGCCTTGCCAAGGACCAACAGCCAAAACACCAACAGACACTGATTGCTTGGTCCTTCATGCCTCTGGCTTTTTTGGCATACAGTATACAACACGCTCAATCAATTATGCTAATGTAATGAGTATGAAGAGTGTTTAACACATGGATGGTTAATTCCATGGATGCACTGTACAGTCCACTTTTATGGAGCCACAAGGGTTAAGGCTAAGTGGGAGAAAGCTGCCAGTTAGAACAGCACATTGAATCCAAGCATGTGTGTATGTGTGTTTGTGAATGTGTGAAAGACAGCAAGAACAAGAACACGCAGAAGCCAGTGATTTGTGATTACATTCTCAATGAGCCATGCTGCGAATAGAGCATATAGGACTGTACCTTTAGTGCCTTTAGTACAATAATACCATTTATCATCGGATATAAAACAGTGAGCAATATGTTACAATATAAGCAAAATGTGTGTGGTAGTAAGCAAATAAACTTCTGGTTTTTAAGAAAATCATACATATGTTTAGTAAAAGCAGACAAATGAAAACTTAGACAGAGGTTTCCCATCTTTTCTCATCCAGTATGTTGTCTTTTTTTGTAAAATGATTTATCAAATAATGAGTTCAACTTCAGAGGGTCACAGAACTCACTGCCAATAAAAATGAGATAGAGCAGTAGAAGGTTAAATTGAAAAGCAGAGTTTATACAGAGCAGGTGTTGTATAATTTGCAATAGTAGTTTAGAATACCTTCCTGCTTCTTTTTTCACCTTCTGAATCACAGCAGACTCCCACTGAATCTGAAAAGAGAGCGAGCCAAAAACAGAAAACGTGCCATAACATCTGTGATGGAAAGTTCAAATCCAAGGTTCTTTGATTGTGCTGGCCTGTGTTTCTAAAACAAAATGTGTTAAAACACATCCATATAGCCGCGATGATCCTCTTTCCCCTGCTATGTTCTCCTGCTAGAGGTTTGTCATTCAGTGTTAAGGTATTGTAATTGAAGTGGCAGCAATTAAGAAAGACACGGAAACTAAAAATGTGGTAAGCATCAATAAATCACATTCAGATGAGTAAGATGTGTTTGATGCTTTCTTGTACTCTAATTGTTTCCAAAAAACAGCCCACACACCAAGGATGTGCATCAATAAAACATGGCTTTTATAAAATATGCATAAATACACACACTATTGAATGCAGGGTATTGACACTGACTGAATGAGGACCAGTAGTTAACAGCAGCTGACCGGGCATGCTGTTTATAACAGAAGGCCAATTCATTTGAATGGGGCAAAGCCTTTTATCAATTATTCAGACCCACTGTATTCAAGCAGCATCTGCATCTGTCCTTAACTGGCAAAGGTAAATACTAACTCTGTCCCACTCTCTCTATTTCTGCCTCTCTCTTCAACTCTCTCTCTCACACATGCACACACATACAGTGTGACAAATTCCCATCAGTCACACACAATGCCATCCCTATTGCTATTGTTAGGGGATCGGCGGATCAAACGCTCCACAGAGCATTGCTCCAAATACAGGCAACAACTCTGGTCGCCCTGCTTTTATTCTGTTTTTTTCAGGAGGACAACAGGCAGTCTGTTGTCACAAAAGGTAATCATTCTGTAATTCAGGTATCAACACCACCAACATGTCAACGCATAGAGTGGTAGTAGTAGGATTAGCATTCTTATTTGTGTTGTTGTAGCCTTCATGAAACAATATGGTGGGACTTACAGCCTATGCAACAATCCAAAAAAATGCCTCCAGCCCTTTTGAATGTCTTGAAGCTAATGTTATAAGAGAAGAAGTGGTAACACAGTAAAAAATTTTGCTGTTTTCCATTTAAGATCTCTGTAATCCCCAGCACAGTGTGTATACTGGCTGCAAAAAAGCATAAGGTCACACATGAAAAAACACTCATGGAGGAGCACCAAATATTTTTAGTCATTTCAGGAAAAACAGATGAAGGACAACACCCTTCTCCCTCAGAACTGATGTGAAATTTTTTCTTTCTTTCTCCCCTTTTATAAGCCTGATGAACCATGTTCTGCAAGTGGAAAACAGTTGACATGAGGCATATTTTGCTGTGTGCATCCAAAACTGTTTTGATTCATCCATTTCTATCAGCTTGCTTGCACACTTTCTAATCTATAACCTACATTGAGAGTTTCAAAATCCCTTTTCCAGCTTTTCCCAGTGCCTCTGGGGGAGAGGAGAGGAGAGGAGAGGAGAGGAGAGGAGAGGAGAGGAGAGAAGAGAGGGGCAACCACAGAGTAACTGGGTGTTGGCATTTGGGTTGCTGGATGCGGTTTGTGAGGCCTATATCTTCTCCAGGCTTGTTAAATAAATAGAAATAATGTGCAGCAACACTTCATCTAATGGAGGATCCACTTCTCAGCCGGTGCCCCTGGTTAGAATTAGAAACAGTTGACTGAGCGTTTGGGCAAGAGTAACAGTGACCACTCCATCACCTGGTAGCTGAACACACCCTAACCCAATGTGTCTGTGATGTCCGTGTGTAGCAACACACACAGCGAGATAAAGTCTCAGCCAGCGGACTAACTCACTTCACAATGAAAACCTAAATGTAAACTAATGAATCCACATCGCACCCCCGTGATTCAAGCCAGAGTTTCATAGGAAGAGTCAAATCAGAAAGCTTGTAAATACAATTAGTCTGCCATGTAAATTGCGGTTTTAATGCTACATTTTCAGTCATGTGAAAATAGATGGCAAATGAAAATCCCGTTACGCACTGTAATAATGAAGCGAGCGCTCAAGTGTGTGTTTTCATAACATTAACACTAAGATGTCAATAAGTGCGTTTAATGGCTGGAGTTTTCTCACATCTTGTGAGAGGCTGAAAGAAAGCACTCTTTAGTCACAGGACAACAGTCGGTCCAGTCCAACAAGTTCCTACAAACATATGTGCAAAAGCTGCTAATTGGAATTATATACTGACTTCTGATGCGATCCAGACTTACACTTGTTTATTCCGCATGGGTAAAAAGCACAGGATAGATTACGCACGAAATGATGGTCTGTTTATATCATCAAGAGGTATTATGCTTGCAGAGAAGCATCGCGTTTCTCAAGTGGATCAAAAAATGAACACTTTCTGATTTATAAGTTCAAATACAGGCTTTTATAAACATGAGAAAGCACACTCCGCTGATATCGTAACGGCGCGGAGCGTGTGCACTTGTCGCCCGGTTGCATAGAAAGCAAGCCTGCGGGGTCTGAGAAAGACTGGCACAGGCTTTAAGCGCATGAAGTTTGGCACAAACAAAGAAATCTCACCTTCAGCTCATGAATGGATATCCCTCGGATTGTTTACACAGCTCTGCCTTTTAGTAATCCATGAGATATGTCTCTCAAAGCAGTTCAGGCGGTGCTCGCTTTAGGGTAACAATACGAGCGCTACTTTTCTCTTGCGCTTCTTTTTTTTGTTACATGCCGCGCTCAAATCACACCACTTCAAATCGGAATATCCATCGGAAATCCACACTACTGAGGAAAAAAATGACGTTTTTCCTCCGAAACTTCCCTCGGGTGAACTGTACGGACAGAATCGACCGGGTGTCCCAGAACTAGCTACGGAGCTGGACGCGGTCCTTTCCACAAAAGCCGACGGTCATCCTATTTGGAGATGAAGCTTCTTACCAGACTGGAGCGGAGCGCAGCAAGCCCAGCTGTCACCCACCCGCTACACACACACACACACACACACACTCTCTCTCTCTCTCTCACACACACACACATGCTTGGGGAGGAGCTACGTCCGTGGAACGGGAGCTATTGTGTCAATGGGTGCCAGTTATGGACAACTGTATTTCTATTTTTACGCAGCGGAATGCGCCTTGGAGAAAGCTCGGGCGCTATAAATAGTGTGACGCAGAAAAAAAAATTCTAAGAGGTTATTTGGAATTTAAATCAGATTAAATGTTATTTTGTGTGCTGGTCTGCTGGCTCTGTCATTGCATACAAACTGTCACTGGTAATTTTAAGGGCACAATAAAGACGCAGGTTCTCCTTCAAGCCACCCGCATTACCCCCACTTTAGCTGATACGAATCGGAATCTGATCAGGTTCAAAGCCTCTGCTTGTCTATTGAAGGACCGTTCTTCCCTCGTTGGTGGTCCCAGACTGGCAGGCGCATACACACACCCACAGAAACACATGGTTTGCAGCCACTGGGACTTCACAAATGAGCCCTTGCTTTACTTGGCCCCATGTCATCAGAGGGGCCATCAGGTGAAATCTGAAAACAATAGCAAAGTTCAGAAAGTCTTTGCTTAAATTTATGGCACATTTGCAATCTGATGTCAGTGATGCATGCTCCACGTATTCCACGAGTTTTTACACACACACACACACACACACAAAGTCACGCACACACTCAGCATTAAATGAAGCCAAAATCAACATCAGTTTGTAAGATTTGAAACTGAAACTCTGCCAAACATAACTGCTTACACATGCTCATAGATAGACAAAACTCAGTATATCACACCGCACATACACACCTGTGCAGACAGGCGGGAAAAAAAGTTTTCATTTTGCAGTCCTGAAAAACTAACTACACCTGATAATTCAGCAGCTTGTAGAACCACCTTTAGCAGCACTAACTTTAAGTAATCATTTTCTGTATGACTTGATCAGTCCCTCACATCCTCATGGAGGAATTTTGACCCATATTTCTTTAAAACACTTCATTTCACTGAGGTTTGAGCGCTGGTTTATGCACAACGCTTTTGAGGTCTTGCCACGGCATTTCAGACAGTTGAGGTCTGGACTGGGATATTGCAAAAACTCGACTCTCCTTTTTCAGATATTCTGTTGTAGATTTGCTAGTGTGCTTGGCATCATTGTCCTGTTGCATGATTCAGTCTGAATTGAGCTTTAGCTGTTGGACAGATGAGCTCGCATTTGACTCTAGAATACTTTGGTATACAGAGTTCATGGTTAACTCAATGACTGCAAAGTACAAAAGTCCTGAGACCCAGACCATCGCCCCTCCACCACCACACTTGACAGTTGGTCTGAGGTGCTTGTGCCAATATGCTGTGCATTATGGCCAAATATTTCCACATTGGTCTGGTATGTCAAAAGGACATTGTTCCAGAAGTCTTGTGTTTTGTTCAGGTGGAACTTTGAAAACTTAAGCCATGCTGCCATGTTCTTTTTAGACAGAAGGCGTTCTGCTGGCAACCCTTCCAAACAAATCACTTGTTCATTCATTTTCTAATTGTACTGTCCTGAACTTTAACATTGAAAATTCTAAGATGAGATATAGCTCTTGGGTTTTTTCCAGTTTCTCTGCGCATTGCATGTTCTATCCCTGGGGTGACTTTGCTGACACATCCACTTCTGGAAAGATTGTGGTATTGGGTCAAACCTAAATGGTCCAAGCAAACTGTCAAAACTTCTATGTTTACAGAGGTGGTCAGGTGACCTGATGATAAATTAATCAAGTGCATCTGATTAACAGCACCTTGGTGCTACTTACCTTCTTAATTTCTATGGAAGTAGTGAGGGTGGACTTAGTTTTTCATAGGACTCCATAGAGTCTTAAGGAAACTTTCTTTTTCACATGACTGTAGCTCATGTATGGCTCTATAAGCTCAAGAGAGACAAAGCTAAGGTGTGTGTGAGTCTTTCTTATCATTATATAATAATAAGCCACCTGCAAAAGCAGCTGTGTGTGTGTGTGTGTGTGTGTGTGCGTGTCCATAATTGTGCTCCTGAGTATAAGCCTGTCAGGAACTATTGCTATAATGTTACTGTAACAGCTCAGTACAGTGTGCCTCCACAGGCCCAATGCCAAACACTATACAGTGGTTCTTTAGTGCAAACTAATGCACTCCTGTCTGCCAGCCCTTTCCTCATCTGTTATCATTTAATTTGCTTTAAAAGCAAAACTCATTTAACATCATTCAGTTGAAGCATTATACAGGGCTGTGCACGTGATGGAGGAAACATAATCATTCTGCCATTTTTATGTTTTTCACTCTAGATATCTGTGGAGCTGTTTAAAAATATCTCATATTAAACAGGATGGAATTAAAATGTGAGGTACATGAAAATGCAAACACTTTTTTTTGGCAAATAACTGTCTAGAATGCATCTCATCTTACAGAATAATGTGGAGCAAGTTTGTGTGAGTTTGTTAAAATTCTGTGTGATGAATGCATTTGATATCAAGTTACTGTGTGCTAGTGACACAAGCAGTTGAATCATTATAGAAGACCAGATGAGAAAAGCATCTAGATCTCTTAACTTGAATAGTTACACAAATGCTGCAAGTTTCAAACCAAATCAAACTACATACAACTCTTCTACATTTCACAGACTCCGTCTTTACAATCTTTAATCTCTCTTTCTCTCTCGCTATCTCCCTCGCTCTCTCTCACATGCACTTTGAAGTGGAAGTGTTGCAAAGTGTGGGAGGCGGGCAGGATATAATTTGAGCTCAATAATGTCAAGATATACACCAGTTGGTTTGAACTCTGGAAATATGCTCATGTCAGAGCTTATCTCACTTATCTTAGTAAAGTTGTCCCAGGCGCATTAGAACTCTGTGTGTGGAAGAGATGTGGTTGAAATAGAGCAACCATCACAACCCGGGGTGGGACAGACAGCAAGTGCACAACAGTGATTGTTCAGGGACTTAGCTCAACTCATAGGCCTTTTTACATCTTCTGACTAAAAGACTGCAGCTCTTATATCCACCTGTCTTCTCTCCAACCCCTGGAACGGGATCTAAGAAATTAACTTCCTGCATTGTCAAGGATATCCTCTGCTCATTTTTACAGGTTTCCAGTAATGTCTTACAACTAATTCACATCCTTGTTCAGGGCTTTAAGGATTGCAGTCATCTTCTGCTGCTGTGTGGCTTCAATTTTTTGTAAAACCATGCAGCAATTTCCTGTCCCTTTGACACTTCAGTCCTTTGTGCCTCCTTTCCTTCTGTTAATGAAAAGTCTTACCAGTGGAAAAAGTACTAAAGTATAAAAAGTAGAAATGTGTTTTAGGCATTGAAAGTACCACCGTTAATGATAAATTACAGTTTAAGTCACAATTTATTGTTGTAATTAATCAAGGTGGAGCTAATTTTTACTACTTTGTTGGCTCCTCAGTAGTCTAACCCTGGGTTCGCAAGCTAGGAATCTGCCACCTTTGAAAGGTGTCACCAGCAAAATATCAAGTTTCATAACATGATTGATAAGGATGTCTTCTTCTGTTTCTTCTTTTGGCCACTTCCTTTAGGGGTAACAATAGTAGGTCATCTACCTCCATCTCAGCCTATTCCTTGCATCCTCTTCTCTCATTCCAAACTTCTGCATGTCCTCCTTCACTACATCCATGAACCTTCTCTGTGGTCTTCCCTTTTTCCTCTTGCTTGGTAGCTCCATCTTCAACATCCTTTGTCCAGTATATTCACTGTCCATCTTTTGCACGTGCCTAAACCATTTTAACCTTGCCTCTATGACTTTTTCTCCAAACCACTCAGCCTGAACCCTCCCTCATCTACTCATTTCTAATCCTGTCCATCCTGGTCACTTCTAGTGAAACTCTCAGCATCTTTTTGTCAGTGCCACCATCTCCAAACCATACATCAGAGCATGTCTCCCTGCCATCTTTTAGACCTTTCCCATTCATCCCCACCCACTCCACCTTGCCTCCACCCTGCCTGTACTCTCTTCTTCACCTCTCGTGCACTGTCTGTTGCACTGACTGGCATTTAGTTTAAAATAATGTAATTCTATTTGGAATGTTTATCATTTTTCTGTAATCTTATAAGATGAAGGGAAATTGTTTGCTGGAGCTGCAAATAACTGTGCAAAAGTTTTTTAAGAGAGAACAAGCTTGAAATACTGGAAGCAAGGGTTTAATCTTTAAGGGCATCTTGCATTTTATAGGCATAGCAAATGATTCCTAAAACGAAAAGTAACTATAGCTATCAGATCAATGCAGTAGAGTAAAAAGTATGCTTTATTACTATAAAATGTTGTAAAGTTAAACAAATAATCAAATTTAAATAATTAAATAGTACTGACAACATCAAAATTCTAGACTTCTAAGTAATTATAGTACTTAAGTAAATGTAATTATCAGGCAGAAATGTTTATAACAGCTCAGGGTGCATCGTCTGGAGTGGGAAAATGTTTCAAATAGCTTATTATTAAACCTTAGTATTTTATGTATCATATGCAGAATTGTAAATTTCAAACTTAGATCAGAATTTTTTTATTATTAAGGATACGTGTCTGCAGCATTTAAATGTTGTAATGAAATAGTGTTTAATCTTTTAAAATGCATCATATTTTCTACTTTGTAAGTAAAATTCACATAGGAGCAAGAAAGCAAAAAATTTACCATTGAAATTTTAACATGTAAACTTTAACATGCAAGAAATAACAAGCCTACAGAAAGACATGCCATCTAAAGGATTTGTCCAGGTTTTGTAACTAAGTCTACAGGAGACCCAGGAGTTTTTTGTGCTTTTATAACACGAAATGGTGTGGGTGATTGGGTGTCTATTTGAGCCCTGCTGAGCTGTGTGTTTTACAGCTGGACTGCTGGAAGAGCATCGTTTGTTAAAACTGCCATTGCTGCTACTGCCCTTGTCCTAATGGTTGCTGCTCACCTGTGGATCATTCAGACAGCTGAGAACAAAACAGAGCCCATTTACAGAGGTAACTACCATTGTACTGTTGTCAGCCAATCACTGTATCAGCCTGCTACCTGTCCTCTTTGTGCTCTAATGGGTATTGGAGCCTGTTTATTTTCCTCCGAGTGTAAATGAAAAAGCAAGAGATGTGTACATTCCTCTAAAACTTGGGGCTAACACACTGCACATAGCTAACTCTTTCTACTGTATGTGTGACTTTTGGAGCATTCTGTATTCAGCTATTTTTCACATCTTATATTGATATTCACTTGTGGATCAGGAATGGACAGGAAAGAGAGGATTATAAGGTTCTACTCTTTGTTCTTCTTTTAGCTGCCCCCTTTAGGGGTCGCCGCAGTGGTTTATCTGCCTCCATCTCACCCTATCCCCTGCATCCTCTTCTGTCACACCAGCCATCTGCATCTCCTCCTTCACTACATCCATGAACCTCTTCTGTGGTTTTTCTCTTTTCCTCCTGCCTTACAGCTCCATCTTCAACATCTTTTGCCCAATACCCAACCTGTGGTGTCCCTCCAATGTTCTCATTTCTAATCCTATCCATCCTGGTCACTCCCGGCAAAAATCTCTGCATCTTCAACTCTGCCACCTCCAGCTCCACTTTGTGTCTTTTGTCAGTGCCACCATCTCCAAACCTTACATCAGAGCAAGTGCCACCACTGTCTTGTAAACCTTCTCATTCACTCTTGCTACCACAAATCACCCCAGACACTTGTCTCCACCAGTTCCATCCTGCCTGCTTCTTCACCTCTCTTGTGCACTGTCCATTGCTTTGAAGGGCTGACACCAGGTATTTTAACTCATAAACCCTGGTGTACCTCTACTCCTTACATCTTCACCATTCCACCTGCCTCACTCTCATTCACACACATGCATTCTTTCTTGATTTACAGACCTCTTCTTGCCAGTGTATACCGCCACCTCT
>VUQH01039978.1:12931-27046 GCA_015106775.1 Etroplus canarensis
TGCACTGTCCATTGTTTTGAATGGTTGGTGGTTGCATTGCTTCAGTATTTAAACTCATCCACCTTCACTACCCCTACTCCTCGCATCTTCACCATCCCACCTGCCTCACTCTCATTCACACACATGCATTCTTTCTTGATTTACAGACCTCTTCTTGCCAGTGTATACCGCCACCTCTCTTCTACCTGCTTCATACTCTTACTACAGATCACGATGCTATCTGTGAACATATTTCAAGGAGAGTCCTATCCTATCCTACCTCATCTGTCAACCTGTCCATCGCCACAAACAAAAAGGGGCTCAGAGCCTCTTGTAAGGATCTAGTCTAAGTACTGGTATGGAAACATTGTCAGTGCTCATTACACCATCTTACAAGCCTACATAACCTTCAGGACCAAAATTCTATGTTGATGTACATGTTTCATGTAAAAAGTAAAGCTTTAATTGAACTTCTGTTTTTAAAAAAGTAGATTATTTCAAATGTGTTCACATCGCATTGTAAATTTGCGAAGTGTATTCATGTTCTCATCAGTTTAAAAAGAAAATATTTTTTTAAAAAGGTGAGTCTGAACTGTCAATAATCAGCATAGTGTCACTTTTAAATTACACTTACCAAATTCAAATCAACCATTTTCTGCATCTTCTGGAAGCTTGTATGTTTCATGGTAAATGATTCTTCATCTTCTTCTTCTTCATCTTCTTCTTCTTCCTCCATCTCATCCTGTCCCTTGCATCCTCTTCCCTCACACCAACCCTCTGCATGTCCTCCTTCACTACATCCATGAATCTTCTCTGTGGTCTTCCTCTTCTCCTCCTGCCTGACAGCTCCATCCTCGACATCCTTTGTCCAATATATCCACTATCCCTCTTCTGAACATGTCCAAACCCTCTCAACCTTGCTTCTCTGACTTTATCTCCAAACTTCTGAACTTGTGTTGTCCCTCTGATGTACTCATTTCTAATTCTGTCTGTCACTCCCAGTGAAAATTTATGGTAAATGATATGGCAACTTATACATGTAAAAGATCCACATTTGTTTGTATTCCATAATGGTGTCATAAGGCTTGCTACAGACTAAGAATGGTAAAAGATGACAAAAATAATAATAAAATAATATAGAAAACATTTACTGGAAGATCATTTAGCTAGTCCTCTGTGTATTAACAATATACACAAGTAAATGTGTGTCTTTGTGTGTATATACACTGCACATCTGTCATGATATTTCCTCCTTCTTAAGTAACTGCCAAATACCTCAAGCCTACAGATCCTGGATGATAGTCACTTTCTGCATAAAGACAGGAATATATTAAAGAAATAAATATGTTGTGATATTGTTGCCCGTAAGCAGCAGAATAATGATCATCAAATTCCTGACAGTTATCTCTCACAGGGAGATGTCACCCATCACTTACACATGGATTCCTATGGATGTAAATATGCCCAAATACATATTTGCATATATTAACACACACGCGCGCACACACACACACACACACACATATAAGTGAAAGTGGAACTTGCAACACATACAGAGAGAGCAAGAGAGGGAGGGAGAAAGAGAAAACGGTTTCTTGGTTGATTATTATGATAATTGGAAGACAATATTTAGTATTACAGAAAATACAGCTCACCTCCTATCACCAGAAAAGTATTTACATTCTTGGGCACCAAGTGTTAATGGCAAGTAACACTTTTACACAAGTTTAATTGGTCTTAATTGGGATACTATATAAAATATAAATAAAAACACAAGGCAATGATCTGTAAATGTTTTAAACCGATATTTTATTCACAAAAGAACATAGAAAGTATATCAAATTTTGAAAGTGAGACGTTTTACTATTTTATGAGAAATTCCAGCTCGTCTTGAATTTGATGGCAACAACACATCAAAAGTTGAAACAAGGGTTAAAAAAAAAGGCTAAAAAAGAAAGCCGTACTGATTTCAGCAATAATGTTCCTCAATGTAAAATTGCAAAGACTTTGAATATTACACCATCATAATACACTAATATACATAATAACATCAAAAGATTCCAAGAATCTAGAGACATCTCTGTGTGCAAGGGACATGGCTAAAAAACAATATTAGATGCTCATGATTTTGGGGTCTTTAGGAGACACTGTACTGAAAACAGACATGATTCTGTCATGGAAATCATTGTATAGGCTCAATAACACTTATAGAAATCATTGTCTGTGAACATAGTTTGCCGTCCATTCACAAATGCAGGTTAAATCTCTGACATGAAAGTAAGAAGCCATATGTGAACACAATCTAGTCTTATCTGGACCAAATCACATTTTAAATGTACTAAGACAAAATGGAAAACTGTTCTATGGTCAGATGAATCAAAATTTGAAATTCTTTCTGGAAATCATAGACACTGCACCCTCCAGACTAAAGAGGAGAGGGACCATCCTTGCTTGTTATCAGCACACAGTTAAAAAGGCTGCATCTCTGATGGTATGGGGGTACATTAGTGCCTGTTGTGCTGAAAACACATCTGAAAAGGCACCATCAGTGTTTAAAGGTATATGCAGGTTATAGAGCAACATATGCCCCCTCCAGATGATGTCTTTTTCAGGGAAGGTTATATATTTCAGCAAGACAACATACTGCAGCCATTACAACAGCATAGCTTCATAGTAGAAAAGTCTGGGTGCTGGACTGGCTTGCATGCAGTCCAAACATTTTACTATTTGAAAACATTTGGCACACCGTGAAACACAAAATATTAGTAAGAAGACCCAGGACTGTTGAGCAACTGGAATCCTATATCAGACAAGAATGGGAGAACATTCCTCTGCCAAAGGTCCAGCAGCTGCTCTCCTAAGTTTCCAGACGTTTACAGACTGCTGTTAAAAGAAGAGGAGATGCTACACAGTGCTAAACATTGCCCTGCCTCAACTATTTTGAGACGTGTTGCTGCCATCAAATTCAAGATGAGCTAGTATTTTTCATGAAATAGTAAAATGTCCGACTTTCAACATTTGATATGGTTTCACTGTTTTTTGTTAATGAAATATTGATTTATAAGATTTGCAGATCACTGTGTTTGTATTTATACTTTATGTAGCATCCCAGCCTTTTTGGAATTGGGGTTGTAAACCCATCTAGCTTCACCATTCCACCTGCGTCATTCTCAATTACACATATGTATTATGTCTTGCTTCTAATGACAGTGTTATGTTTTTGCAAACTGGTCTAAAACAGTCCTGCTTTGCTTAAATATCTAGGTATTTCTTCAAAACAGAGATAGCACTATCAATAAACTGTGGTCTCATCAAATATCAGTGAATATGTTGCAGAAGGAAAATATGACACAGGATGAAACTGATTCTCTTTTACTCTCTACAGTGCTCAATATTTCAATTCTGATGTGAATATTGTAGTCAATAGCTTCAAAAACATGAAAAGCCTTATAAGAAATTGGCTCCAAGCATAAGCAAGAGGCATGTATGGTAGTATAAATGTTCCAAATGTGTGTGTTCATCTGTGATTAATTGAACTGAAATGGCAAACTGATGTAAAACATGGCTGAGTAAAATGCCCAGTAAAAAATACTGTAAGAATGACAGTGTGCACAAACACACACACGCATACATGCAGACACACAGCAGCCAGCTTAAGTTTCTCCTCCGCATCCAGGTTTGCATGAAAGCTATGAATAAGTCAGCATTTCTGCATGATAGGTCTGTAACTAGGAGTGACAGTTAGAGAGCATAGTCTTTAGAATCTCAGATGGGTGTGCACAATCCAGGTATTGCTCTTGTTGTGAGGACCAAAATCTTTATACACAGTCACATTAAGGGGAGTTGTCTTCCTTATTGGCTGATCTTCATAACACAAATGATTATATTTTTCAAAATTTAAGAAGAAGACAAGTTTTAAGCTTCAGGTTAGGGTTATGGTTAGTCAAGACATTTAAAGTAAGTTGCCAGGAAATTAATATGAAAGACTCGTGTGAGAGCATGTGTACACATGTGTGTGTGTGTGTATGGATGGGTGGGGTGGCTGAGTGCTTGTACATGCGTGCCTGTGTTCTCTACTCCCTCATCACTCACAAATGGACGTCATGCTGCTGATGAGGTCTGAAAGCGAGAGGGGAGAGGGGAGAGGTTGTTTACGTCAGCAGCGAATGGAGCTGTAAGGTTAGGAATGACAGAGTTTGAGCAAATCAGATGGTTCCACACAATTACATCTCAATTTTGCTAGAATAATTTTTATTTTTCTGTGATAAAATATCCTGGCGTTCATATAATTTTTCTGAAATTTAGCTTAAGTGTTCCTAACTCTCTCATAGAAGCTGTTTAGATTTCATGATGTCACCTAAGGAACTTCATTTGGTTCGTAATACTCAGTGGATGCAGCAGCCATTCCACATTAAGCCTTGATTTTAGTATACTTAATCTCTGAATGAATGCTCAAATATTAATATTTAGTTGTCATAAATTGTATATGAAGGCACCAGAGGTGCCATATGCTTCCTTTTAACTGTTAGCCCCATTTTTCTCCATTTAAATTTTTTTTTCCGTTTCTTTGCAATCTGTTCATTGATAATTTCCAAACCAAACAGATGGGTAATTCAGTAACATCTGGTTATTACAAGGGTGACAAATGTTACTTGTACTACAGAATATACTAAAAAAATACTTTGAGAGTAGTCTCAGAAATTGGGATACAGCAAAAGTCAGTATCTGTCTTTGTCTGTCAGGGGCAAACTGTACAAATGGTCCCTCGAGGGCTAATTACTGGACCTCAAGACAGCTATGTGTACCTTTTGAGGGCTAAAAACATATATATGTGTTCTCAAATAGCAGAAAATGATTTGCACCATTTCTAGATTTTAAGGTGCCATATCAGGAGCCAGTCTGTGTTTGCAATGTGCAAAAAGAAATCAGGAAAAATGCTAATTTTACTTGTAGATTTTAAGATTTTACTATTTATGTAAATGAAAAGCATTAATACATTCCGTCTTGTTTATCGGCTGTGGCATTTCTCCGTGGAGCATAACTGACTTTCTCTGTTAGGTCTGTAATGGACTAGCAACTTCCAGGGTGTACCCCGCCTTTTGCACTATGTCCCCTAAATTAAGCTCCAGCCCTTCCTTATTCAGATCTTAAACAGCGTCCAATTTTTTCTTTTTTTGAAATAAGGTTTTAAAACAAAGTTGTTTGTTGGTCTGCTGCCTGGCATAGTCACAATTTTTTTAAATACCAGAATATACCTGAATAAGTATTCAGGAGTATCTGACAAGTCCAGTTTTTGTTAATGCAGGTTTTCCTCTTCTTCAGAATTTTCTCAGGAAGCCCTTAATTATATACCCAGCCCTTTCCACTTTGGCAAGGTTAAGGACTTCCCTTAATCAGAGAGTATGTAAAGGAACTATTAGAGATTTCCATTCATTCATCCATCTATCTATTTTCTATGCATCTTTGGGTAGAGAGGCAGCAGTCAACAGAGACCTCCAGGAGTTTCCAAGCCAGCCGGGAGATATAATCCCTCCGGCATGTCTTAGATGTGCTCTGGGCCTCCACCCCTGAAGCACATCACGTTGGAGGTGCCCAGGAGGCATCCAGGTCAGATGGATGCCTGGCTCAACTGGCTCCTTTCAATGTGGAGGAGTAGTGGCTGTACTCTGAGCCCCTCCCAAATGACAGAGCTGCTCTCCTTATCTCTGATGGAGAGCTCACCTACCCTTCAGAAGTAGGGTTGTATCCACAATCTCATTCCTTCAGTCACGATCCAGAGCTCGTAGGTGAGGGTAGGAAACTAGATCGACCGGTAAATTGACAGCTTGACACTCACTCTCGGCTGGAGTTTTTCACTCTAGTTGATACCATTCGTCCAGCTAATAGAGTGACAAAGGCTTTAAAGGATCCTTTTAGGGAAAAGAGTGGCCCTGTCGGTGTTTCTTTTGTTTCTTTTGGTTTTTAAGAGTGTAGGCTTTTGTATAATTGTTGTTTTACTTAGTTTTCTTGTTTGTTGAAGTGAGGGGGCCTAATCGAACAGACTGACATTGCTTGGCCCCTCCCAACCAACCACAGCCCAGTTTCAGCACTAGGACAAACAAACTGTGGAAAGAACAGGCCAAACAAGCTCAAAGCAGTTTATGAGTTAAGCTCTGTTGATGACCAATTAATATCCCACTATCAGTGCACTGAAATAATTTAGACACAACAGACTTTTTTGACTGTACTGAAAATTAAAATGAACAAGAATTAACACTCATTTTACCTCAATGATATCATAAAAGGCAACTGATTGTACAGTAGTATCTGTACATTGTGTATAAAAAAGCAAAGCCAAAACATTATGACAACCTCCCCACTAATATGCTGTTGTTCCTTTGTGCACTGCCAAAACAATTCCAGACTTTAGCAGCAGATCCCTTAAGTCCTGTAAGATGTGACTTGAAGCAGCCGTGGATCAGACATATTCATGCGCATTCCCCAACACCCTGTCGCCACTTCATGGTTTATTCCTCCATCACTATTTGAAGAGCCTCTGACCCACTCGTCTAAGTCATCAACAGTTTGACCATCATAAAAGTGTCTCATGTCTTTACATCTGTTCACTTCTTCCACATCCAGCAAGTTGACTATAAAGCCAGTTGTTTACTTAACTCTAGTGACATGTCCCAGGACTTGAAATGCAGCATTATTGTGGGCTAATCAACTAAATTTCCTTCTTCTTCATTAAAGTTAATGTAACAGAAAACTTAATTATAGTCAGCTGGACATAATTTTTAAAAAAAGTCTTCCCAGGTTTATTTTCTATCACATATTTTGGCAGTAAGCAGCTGACCTTTGTCTCCTTGCTCTGTCTGCATGAGCAAGCAAGATAATTGTGTACAGTACAGTGTACCTTGTTGCACCCACGAATGCATATCAGGTGTTGAGTGAAATTGATTTTATGAGGAAATGATGCTGCAGAGCACCGCGTCGCTCTGAAGGACTACAACAGCATACAAAGTGGAAGCAGATGTTCTCCTGACATTGCATATTATAATTCCCATCTTCATCCCAGAGCATTGATCCAGATCCAATTCCAGATCTAGATTTGAACTCCTGTATTTCATTTATGTCCCTGGATGACACTTTTAACTTCTCCTTGTGTACAGTAGCTGATTTGATGACAAGTACACACAGACTTTACTAAATAAGTCATCTAGCCTCGCCTTACACACCCATAAGGCTCATCTATTTTTCAGTCCTGGGAATTTCTATCTTTCTATCTCACTGCCATTCTGTCTGTCTCTTTGTCCATCTCTCTCTGTCTCTTTGCTTATGTGTAAATAATATGGTTTCTGAGTTGACTGCAGTCAACAACATATTCTGGTATGGTATTCTGGTATATTGTTAGAGTCATTCCTTTTTCCTGTGAAGTTCTAATGGGCTGCTTCTGTTGAATTGCAGATGCTTGTTTCCGGTTGGGGTTTAGTGCCTGTGATCCATGTAACAGCAGGAGGGAAAAGAATTGTTTGAAATTGGACTTTGTCCTGAAAAACCATGGGAGTTGCATATACTGCTGGCATTGATAACAGCTGGATAATTCCATGCACTGAAGTTAATTGTTAAAACAGTCTGTTTCATGTTTATCATGTTTTAATGTGCTGTAGTTTGTGCTCCTTTTTAGCCACATCTTTACAGCAAAAATGCATTTGGATACAAAATATTGGAGATTTTTTTTTTCACATTTTCATCTGAGAGCTAATGTCATTATGATCAAGCTTTCTGTGTTCCTCCATAGAGAGACCTTAGCTTTGAACTGTTAAATGATTGATGGGCGAGATGAAAGTGAATGTAGGTCACTGTGGGTGAGGGTCGATGGAAGCAGCATAAATCAGGAACAGGGATAATAACCAGATATCATTGAGGATAATGGCCCAACCAGAGCTATTACAGGTATATTCAACAATCTGTCATAGCCACTAACTGCTGGATTGCACATTTTACTACTAACAGATAATTTGATGTTGTAGAAAAACATGCAGAGCTGAATGATTTAAACGTGAGGTGATTCCTGATTCGAGGACAGGTAGAGTGATCTCTGCTCATTAAATAGCTCTTACAGGTGTGGCGTCCACTTTAATTTTAGTGAATGCAACAGAAATCGTATAACTTTTGTTAACAATGCCCTGCAACTTGGAACATTTTGTAAATGCTCTGAATATGGACATATGAGAGTCTAGTTTTTTTAAAAACAGGCAGTAGAGAAGATACCTGTGGTTAATATTTTTGCTCTACAAAGTTTTCACATTGTTTCTGATTTGTTATCGGATGCATGTTGTTTGAGAGAGAGAGATATGTTCTGGACATCTGTTCTGTGATCTTTGTTCAAATCATGGAAAAATATTCTTGTCTCCTCATTAAGCAAGTTCACTCCACATTTCCTTAGACAGGAGGAAGCAGCCAGACAAAGAATGATGCCAAAGTAACTGATGATAAAGAGATTTGAGTTCAAAGAAAGCCAAAACACAAATCTAGGAAAATAACTACACTGAACCACTGAGCAACTTTTTGCTTCAAACCAGAAGATATCTATAGTATAAAGAATGTATGTGAGCTTCAGCTACGTAAACATGATGGAAAACAGACATTTCAATATTTGACTGAACTACTTACTATTAGAGGTTTTCCTAAAATATTGAACCATCTCTTCCTTAAGCTGTTTAAAAAACTGATTATATCAAAAAAATTGCCCTGTTTTTTGGAAAATTGTGTGTTTTGCGACAATGCAAAAATATTTGACTTTAAATTGACATGACAGAATATAAAGACATCATATTATCATCTTTGTTGCTCATTCTAGTCAACACCCATACATTATTATATTATTGTACATCGTTGTGTAGCTTCAAATATTTATGGTGATATAACATCTATATTGCATTACCACTTGCCCCAGATTTCAGCTGTATTTTTGACACACATTTGGCTGCATTAGGCACTCAGTACACAGCTAGTCCTCGCCTCTCTTGCTCACCAGAGATTCTCCTCTGGAAGAATTTAGTTCAATCTCCAGACTGTCTGTAAAAGCAGCACTTGCTGTATAGTATTTCCATTGCAATCTAGAGATCAGCTGTAGCCTTAACAAAATCTCACAGCAAGAGGATCCCCATAAGTTCTCTGTATCTGTGAGAGAAAATGACATCAGGAAATTAAGGGCCATCAAAAGAGCAAAAAAGACACAAATAAAAGGCTAGGAAAAAGGAGAACAGGGAACAGATGGAGACGAAAAAAGATGTGAAAATCATAAAGGCGGTGTCACACAGGGAGAATAAGAGGGTGAGGGCCATAAAGAGCTGAAGCGTACGTCAAGAGAAAAGGGTGAAGAGACAGAAGAGAAAGTTCTGTTGTCAGCACAGAGAGGATAGCAGGTGATGGAAGGATAATGACAGAGGGAGGAGCTTTCCTGACCCCTCTTGACCTCTTCCTGGATCCGGCTGCTGGGAAGAGTTAAAGGAAGTGGGTGCAGCAGCAACAGTCCTAATGTGATGGGATATCCTGCCGCCTGCCTGCTAACCCCTCTTCCTCCATTAGTAAGGCCTGTTCCCATCGTTTCACAGTCACCTCTGCAGAATGACTGTACTCAGAACCAACACAAACACACAGGAGATATACTCATAGACACCCAATGCAATGACGCACACATGTTCACAACCGCTTACACACAGATGGATATATGCCCTCTCACATGCTGACAGCCAAAAATACACACCAACACACACACAAATACACCGCCAATTGACTCAACTCACAGCCAAGGACACTTGCAACTTTCACTCAGGTCACAGTATTACACAGAAATGAAGGACAGTGTTGAAATTATAGAACTGAGGACGAGAAGCTGGTGAATTACAAACACAGAAAGTCTGCCAGAGATGGCACCAACAAAAACAATATTATCATGCAGTGTAGTGCAGCTGGTTTGGTTTACTGAGTGCAAACAAAGCCCATTATCCCTCTCAGTGCAGTTTTAGACATACACATTCAAATGAAAGCTTATCGTTTAAAGAGTGTTTAAAGGATACACTTAATTACACTGAGATGAGACTGTTTAGCATTTTGTGATTACTGAAGCCAAATGTTAAATGGCTATTGTCTGCAAAAGAACAGTTGTTTTATTTGCCATTATGCTTCATTATGGTTAGTTACTTATGTCCCTGTCTGTCAGACAAAGTTCAGCACCTTGTGGGTATTTTCTCCAGAGAAAAAGCAGTTTTGCTTCACTTCCCCCTACTCATGAAACATCAAAGCGTGGCCACACTGATACTTCAAGCCCCATTTTGGCATTGCCCTCCTACCTCCAGATCCAGTAATTACAGTTCATACAAGACATCAACATTATTACTCGTCAAACCACTGTATAATAATACCACAAAGCACTTCAAAGAGACAACTCACATTTCAAGGGAAAAATAAAAACTCATGGATTATGCATTAGGAAGGACTGATTCAACCTTCCAAAGCAGCTCAGGCTCAGTTCATCATATCTGGAGTGGGATCCAAACTTGATAATCAAAATTTATACTGGTTTTAGTTTAGCAATAAATTCAGTGTAATTGTTAAAACTGAAGAGGCCAGCGATTTGTGGTGTTTCCATTGTGTGCACTTTTTAGTCACACTGCAGTGCTTATTTCAACTGAACAATAGGATAATGCAGCAGCCACGTGTGAGTTTAGACACTGAGGTTAAAAAGCACTGCCTTAACAGGAGAGCCTCACCAACAGATTTTATTTACATTTCAATACTGCCCTCTTGTGTCTTTTGTTTAGTATGGGAAGAAGTTACAATTCTTTGTCTGTCTTTGAATTCTTCTGAGTAAATTAGAATTGTCTATAACCTAGTTGCACACCAAAATTTTCAGCTCTGAAATTCTCAAATCAGTGCCACACAAAAACAGATTGTAGCGCAACTGATGGTTGCATGTTATCAAAAATACTGAGCATCTCCAAAACCCCAAACGAAGCTTAAAATCTAAGATACCATACACAAATGGTATGAAGTCAAAAACAATGATATGATGCAGGGATCACGAACCAGCAGCATCTAAAGTGGTTCCCTGTAGCTTTGACAAAACCTAAAGGACCATGAACATGAACAATGGTTATCATTTAATATTTAAATTTTTATTTATTGCCTTTCCCCATCAGCGCTTGTGGTTTACCAGTATCCTTGCGGTGCACTTGGACTTTAGACTAAATTAAATTGAAACATTTATTCTTATTATCAACTATTAGGCTACTATATATTTTATTTGTTATCAAAGAGGCTACTTTTAATTTTATTTATTTCCACAAACATAAGTAGGTGTTTTGCCCCCCCCCCCTCTCTTCCCATCCCAGGTCAGTGATGTTGCTCCCAGCTTTACCTCCATATCATAAACAAGCTTCTCTGTGGAAAATACATTTCTGGAAGGAAACTTACCTGTGGGTAAACTCACCTTCCTGCCCCTTCTCACTGCAGCTCCCCTCAGTTGTACTACCTTCCTGTGTTGATTAAAAACCCTTGAAACTGGTTACTGGTGAGTCTACTTTTTGAGTCTCAAATTCAAATAACTTACTATGACTGAAGGGCTTTATAGGGAAGCTTTATAGTGACTTTCAGAGTAGGCTTATATATGCTAATCATTTTTCCTCCACCACATCATCTTCTTTTGGATACTCCTGTAAGGGGTTGTTACTGCGGCTCATCTGCCTCCATTTCACTTAATTCCTTGCCTCCCTTCCACCACTAAATAATTGTTCTGTATCATTGGTGTTAAAATAATAAAAAGGTAAGGAATTTTTGTTATCTTCTGTTATTTTATAAACATAACAAATACATGGTTTTATTGTAAGAAAAATCCAAAGTTAAAGAACCAGATAACTATGACTAACCCATTGCACAGTAGTCACATGTAGTAAAATATTTAATTATTTACACCAAAAGTTTATAGGGTGGCTGTGACTCTGGAGGTAGAGTGGGTCATCTATCAGTCAGAAGGTTGGTGGTTTCCATTCCCCATGCTAAAGCATCCTTGGACAAGATACTGAACCCCAAAATGCTCCTGATGCATCTGAGTGTGTGTGTGTGTGTGCATGAAAGTTAGAATTCACTAAAAGGCAGAAAATAAGCGGTATATGACTGTGTATGTGAATGGGTGCATGAGGCTTGCAGTGAGAAGCACTTCAAGTGCTCATAGCAGAAAAGCATTATATAAGTACCAGTCCATTTACTATTTAATTCATACTTCATAGGTTGCATTACCTTTATTATAAGACCAAAAATGTTTTGGAACTCCATACAGATTTTTTGACTAAAACTTACTCAAAATTGCTCTCGATAGTAAAGGTCGTCAATCTCTTGTATTGTCTACAGTATTGTTTTTCAAAAAACACTTGCTGAAACAAAATGTGTGAATTATTTGCTTCTACTGTTGGAGTTGAATGCATATAATGATTGCATACCAATGTTTCATCTAAAACTGTTTATATATATAAATTAGCAAAGCAAAACTACCTAAATTTTTAGCAACAGCTACAAAGTGTTGATCTTACTCGAGCCAAGTCTAATTTTGCAGTATTTTAAGCCCATTTTTGCCAGAATTACTTTCTTGTAGGTTTGGAAATGCTACCAAATATCTTGGGTTCAGAGATATTTTAAACCCTCTTTAACTTTTAGGTTGGCACACCCATTACTAAACAGCCTAGGGTGGTGTAAGATGTTCACTAAAACATGCTTTTAGTCAGTAATGCATATCTTCTGTTATTAAGGTCTTGTTGTGGCTTTAACAAGTGACTAGCCCAACAAAATCATGTTATTTCCAGCTGAAATAAATGTGTAACATACTGTACCTTTGGTCTTTATTTTTAGTTGTCTGCATTAAAAAGTAACTGTCACTGGCAAACAGCTAAGCCCCTTTAGAAAAACTCAAAAATCCCATAGTACACTGAGCAGCAATATCCTTTATACACTGTAGAGTTTGTCTATGAAAGCCTTCTC
Source organism: Etroplus canarensis (assembly GCA_015106775.1). Classification (NCBI taxonomy): domain Eukaryota; kingdom Metazoa; phylum Chordata; class Actinopteri; order Cichliformes; family Cichlidae; genus Etroplus; species Etroplus canarensis. The sequence continues at coordinate 25,928 of VUQH01039978.1, forward strand.
CATTTCATTTTCTTTGTGGCCATTGTTCAAAGTCAAAACACACTGCTAGAAAACCGAGATGGTAAAAGAAGATAGGGTGGCAATACACGGCAAGATGAATAGTGTGTGCATGGGTGCAGATGTGTGTGGGTGTGTGCAAGAATACCATGTCACTTTTCTGCATTTATAGCACACAGACTACATTTAATTGGTAGCAATACAGTATATTGATCATCCATGCATATTGAGAATAAAAACAACATGATATTTTGCACATAGTAGGAAGCTACATCTTTAATAAAGCTGTGACCTACTTCCTGACCGAAAAGTCAACAATTTCAGCATCACTAAATGTTATCAACCTTCCCTGTCACTAACATGTCAGCCATTTTAATTAGTAATGGAAAGTGTCTGTCCCATTTATCTCAACATGCCTTAATTGAGTTTGAAGTCTGCAACCCCCATCCTCACTCTTGTCCCCATTCAGCAGTGTTTTGCCCATTATAGTAAAGCACAAGCAGAATGTGTGAAAATACAGTGAAAATTAAGAAGCGAGCTGCTACATAAATATTACACAATATATATTAGATTACATGTTATGCTGTGTTTATTCATTAAACATATTTTGCAGCTATCATCCACTTATGTTGTTTTAGATTTAAAAGACTGGTAAAGGGAGAGAGCTGGCTGATATGATGGAGAGAAGGAAGGTAGATATATTGTGTGTGCAAGAAACCAGGTGGAGGGGAAGCAAGGCCAGGAACATCGGAGGTGGATTCAAACTGTTCTACTATGGTGTAGGTAGGAAGAGAAATGGAGTAGGGGTCATCTTGAAGGAAGAGTATGTGAAGAGTGTTCTGGAGGTGAAGAGAGTGTCAGACAAAATGATGACTTTGAAGCTGGAAAATGAAGGTGTGATGCTGAATGTTGTTAGTGCATATGCCCCACAAGTTGGATGCCAGTTAGAAGAGAAAGAGGAATTCTGGAGAAAGTTGGATGAAGTGGTAGAGAGTATTCCCAGGGGAGAGAGAGTGGTGATTGGAGCAGACCTCAGTGGGCATGTAGGTGAAGGGAACAGAGGGGATGAGGAGGTGTTGGGTAGGTATGGTGTTAAGGAGAGGAATGTGGAGGGACAGATGG
>VUQH01039979.1:0-17047 GCA_015106775.1 Etroplus canarensis
CACACACACACACACACACACACACTTTTCTCTACATTTTTATATTTCACTTTTATCCTTTTGTTGCTCTGTTAAGTACTCTTGAGGGGCACATTGCTCAAAAAGTGCTATATGAATAAAGACTGATTGATTGAGTGATTGAGTGAATGACTGATAAATATGCAAAAGATATGTAATGGCTGTGCTTTATAAAAATCTGCCAGTCAGTTAGCTAGCTAGCTGGCTAGCACTGAAGTTGAAACTGACTTTAGTCTCTCCTCTTCCAGTCTGCAGCCAAGATAGTAACCTCTGATAAGAAATGTACAGCAGCCAGCTTTTTTGACATCTTCATGTCATCCATGTACTCATCCATGTAGTCACAGTGCACTTGATTTAGATGAAGGCTTGTCACTACAAACACACTTGTACATTCAAAATAGCAAGTTAAGTGTTAAGTCTGAAAGTACAGTACTTGAGGCACAGTATTCCTCTTAAGCTTTTGTTATCATTTCCTCGAAAAGCGGTGATATGATGGAATCATCAGCACCACCACCACCACAGCGTAATCCTTCGCGTCATCGCAATAGCACAAAAAACTATTTGATGCAGGATTTTGAATTTTAGTGCAGTGAAAGACCTCCATAAGGTCCAGAACTGATTAGATTTTCTGTCATTTTAAGAAAACTGATTTTTTTTAAAAACATTTTTAGCTACATCTCTGTGGCTACTTGTCCAATCTACATGAAAGGAAAACCAAATTTATAGTGGGATAATACATGTTCATGGTGACACAATGTGGTGTCTGCTTTTGCCACCACTGAAATAAGTAAGAAATGCACATTTTTTAGCTTTATCTCTTGACTATTTGTCCAATCTTAAAATAAAAACTAAACTGATCATGGGATGTTATACTTTAATGTTGACACCACGACACCACCGTTTGCACATAATATAACAATGGAAGCTTAAGCCAACTGTTTTGTTATGTTTAGTGGGAGAAAAATGCATGCAGTGCTTTTTTGGTCATAAGGCAATAACATTTACTATAGCATGTGTGCATGAGTGTCAAGGCATGGACCACTAGCTGTTTACCTACAGCAGTAGCAAGATTTGGAGACATTGGTACGTTCCACAGATATACACTCAGCTAAATAGAATCTGGTAATGTCTGGTACTTTCCACCTCATACCTCATATGCAACGTTCCCTCTAAGCTGCGCGCTCGCGCAATCACGCACCGCTCCGGCGTCCTCTGCACACAGCTAATCTATGTAGTGTGCATGCACGCGGGAAGTCTATGCAGTGCACATGCACGTGGGAAGTCTATGCAGTGCACATGCACACAGCAAATCTATGCAGCACGAATGCAAGTGCACAGCTTAGAGGGAACATTGCTCCATATGTATTGTAAACCTAAGTTTGGGGGTCAAGCAGACGTCTCTGCCTTACTCTCTGCGTACTGTGTCGTACTGTTTAAACCGCCTCACAGAAATACACGTTACATGTAAATCGAATAACACTTGAATGTTAACAGTCATACTGGATATCTATTTTGATCACTCTTACAAAAATTAGTTACCATATATAATCTCAGTATGAAACATAAAGTTTCAAAAAATAAAGGATGGATAAGCTTGGAAATAATTCTTAATTCTTAAACTGGTAGATCACTGGCAGAAAAGAGGGTATATTGGAAATCTGAGACTCACCCAGCAAAAGTATAAATATGAGGGGCAGAAATCCTCTGTAGCTTTTGCATTTTTGGCTTCTAAACACCACGCATTACCTGCCTGTGATCTTGCAGAAGATAGAAATCACTTTTCTGTACCATTTTGCTATCATCATTAAACCTGCTGCCAAGACTCATTGTGTCTTCAGTGCCATTTTTCCAGAAATTGGAAGTTATTGAGATCAGTGATAGAGAAAGTTGACCATCCGCATTACAGAGGCCTGAGAGGCCCTCTGGGCTATTTTTGTCATTTTTCTTTGACAGTTTTAGTTGGTTGCACAGCTCATTTGGATTATTATATGCAGGGAGTTGCACTGCTGCTTTTGGTTGATTTTCTCCATTTATGTGCCCTCACTGTATACCCCGTTACCTGGTTCTAGCTTTAGTACAACACCTCCCCACAGTGAGGTCAACAGGAAAAAATCACTGGATATACCCCGACACAGATATTACCACATGCCACAAACAGGGCATCGCTGATTTTCTTCAATCATTATTTCTTGTAGCATCTAATATTAACAGAGTAGTATAACTGGAATAATTTTCCTAATTTTATTTTCTTTAACACTCCTTAGAGGTTGGAGCGGTATCTAGAAGCTTTTAGCTCAACTCTCCTCTATGGACTCTTGATTACTTTTTTAATTTATGCTTGTGATCATATATGTGGACATATTTCTAAATTTATTTACATGAATGTTGCTGTGTACATATTAAAATGAATTTTACTGTATTTGTATTTTCTAATAACAATAAATAAAATAAAAGTTTTCTTGAAGATTGCAGTACTTAGGTTTTGATTGGGCTTTTTCAACTGGGAGTAGCTGTCTCATGTAATGTGAAAAAACAAAAACTGTTTGCACTGATTTGGCTGTGGCAGCACTGCTTAAATATACATGAATCAAAATTCCAATATACAAGGCTGGCAGCAATGCCCAGTGTTTTGTTAGCATTGTATGCTTATTTGGCAGTGGTTGATACTTAGTCACTGTGGAGTCTCCTGGGTTACCATCTTACATAGTTCCATAATCCCACTGCATTTTGCAAAAGATGGTGTTAACAAGAGCAGCATTGTTTGTTTAGTGCGGTTAATCTCTGAGTGTGCCACCTTTTTTTAGTCCCATGTGTTACACAGGAGGCATGTCATTCCAAATGGAAGAGGAACAATTTATTTCATCAAGCCTGCAATTTTTGGTCATGACTTGCCTTGTTAAATTTGTGAATCACTGCACTGTAACACATCTTGAAAGAAGTTTAATTCTAAGAGTGACAGGTGGGTTTAGATTATGATGCAAAGAAAGAAGCTTCAAGTGAAGCTTTGCTACTTCAGGTGTAAAATTTAAGCATGTTAAATAAGTAATGGTCAAAGGGATTGTTTTCTGGCTGAAGCTACTTATTTACCACACAGATATCAGAAGAGTTTTGATCTTCTCATCTCATTGGAAAGAAACCAAACAGTCATATTTCCCAAAATGATAAAATATTTATTTACATTCAAGCCCTTACATGATATGGCCACTGTAGGATATCTTGCTACTCTTTTTAAATTTTAGCAAAGTTATCAGTTAATTTATTTTTATTGAAGGGAATTGTATATAGAAATACCTGGATATGTTGTCTAACAAACGGTCTGACTCCTAATGACCTTTCCATCACCACTGGGTCTCTGATGCAGACTTTTTGCCAAACACCCATCTTTTGGTTTAACCTCCGATGGTGATAAAACTGTGTATAACTTGCAGTGTCACAGCACAGTTTTCAAACTATTTTACACCTGCTTAATTAGGCTGAGTTGATTAAATTAAAATGGTAATTTATGAAATGTAAGTCCTGGTATAGAAATATGCAGCAGAACACAAGATTTGGAAGCTTTACCTTACTGTACCAAAGCAATAAAACAAATCCAAATTTCCTATAACTGTTTCACATTTTTGTTTTCTACATTCCCCTGTCAGTCTAATCTTAGGAGCATCTGCAATATTTTGCAATATTGGCAGCATATTACACTTAAGCCAGTACTCAGTATTCTCATAAATCCTCTAATATAGACATCAAATGGCAGTACTTTCTTCTTTCTTTCTTTCTTTCTTTCTTTCTTTCTTATTAGCTGTTTCTGTTGACATTATCTTATACATAAAAAATACAGATTCATTAAAGGTTATAATCAGCCAAAATACTTATTACATTTTGTCCAAAATATTAAAAAAAGATTTTATTTCTTTTTTAACTGATTTTCTTTCTTCTTATTATTCTTTTTTTAACTGTGCTGGCCTTCTTGAAACAATATTACAGATATTACTTCTCAAGAAACCTCTGATTATTCTCTATGGGGTGAAGTGTTTCTCATTTTTGTCTTATTGCACTCATAATCTCACTCTGTGTCGTATATATATTGTCTTTTTACCTTTTCTCTCTTTGCACTTTCGCCTCATATTGTCTTACAGACCTCTCTGCTTTCTCTACACTCATTCTCTTATTCGTTTTCTTTTTCTCCCTTGCTGTGTTATCTGTCTCAGCTCCATTTCCTTGCTCCCTGATACTCCCTGACTCAGTAGCTTTCATTTTCATGATAATCCACCGACACCACTGGACTGCAAAATCGCTTTTACTGTCTTTTTTCTCTTTTTCCCCTCTCTTCCTCTCTGTCTCTCTCTCAACCTCTCTCTCACTCCATTTTTTTCCCGACTGGTTTATCTTTTTTCCTCCTGGCTTTATTTTGCTTTTTGTAATTAAATGTCATTTCCAGCTCTCTTTTTTCTTTTTTTTTGGGGGGGGGGTTAAAAGTTAAAAAGTTTTTCTTTTTTTTGTTCTATAATTATTGTCAAAACAGTGCAGTGTGACGGCTGTTAAAAACTGAACACAGTACCACACTGCCACACTACCATCATCAGAACTACTCAGTTCAGCTTTATTTTCTTCACAATCCACAGATATACTATATGGACAAATGTATCAGGCCACCTACACATTATATTTACAGGAGCCTTTATAATATTCCATTCTAAATCTATAGACATTAACTGTGGCACGGTCATGTTGGAACAGAAATGTCTTGGTAAGCTAACCCATTAAAATTTTCCTTCACTAGAACTAAGGTGCCCAGGCCAGCCCCAGAAAAATAGCCCCATAGCATTATCCCTTCTCCACCAAACTTTACAGTTGGGACAGTGCAGTCAGGCAGGTAATGTTCTGCAAACCCAGACTTGTCCATCAGACTGGCAGATAGAGAAGTGTGATTCGTCACTCCACAGAACACATTTTCACAGCTTCAGAGCCCAGTGGTGGTATGCTTTACATGACTCCATTCTACGCTTGGCATTGTGCTTGGTGATGTAAGGCTTGCATGCAGCTGCTCAGCCAGTGGAAAACCATACCATGAAGCTCCCAGCACATAGTTTTTGTGCTGATGTTAATGCCAGAGGGTATAGTACACTGCAGTTATTTAATATTTTAATGGTGATTTTACACTGTGCCTCAGCAGTCGGCAACTCCACTCTGCAACTTTACGTGATCTGTCGCATCATGACTGAGTTGCTGTTGTTCCTGTGCTTCAGCTTTGCAATAATACCCCTTTTTTACAAACTGACATGTTGCAACCCTGGAATCCTATTAAAAAATGGCAGCAATTTGGGCTTTTACTTTACAATTATTGTGTTCAAAAGAATTCACTGTAAAATTGTTAACACAATATTTATAAAGAGAATGGAAAATTATATCAATAATGCAATTGTCCCCATATTGTAGCAGTTTATGCATTTGCCCTATAGGCAAAAAATCCCTGGTTCCAGTTGGGAACACAAGACCCTTTCACCATTGAGGGTTGCATCAGGAAGGGCATGTGATGTAAAAAATGACAGTTTTTAATCGGATTAATCTGCTGTGGCGACCACTTGGGGCAAATACAAGGGAGAAGCTAAAGATACACTCCATTGCTCACATTCTTCACTTTTTTGCTTTATTTTTCAAAATTATTTAAAATTTGAAACCAAGAGTGTGGAGTCTAAGTTTGTAACCATAACTTTGCAAAAGCATGAGAAAAGAATAACTAGCTCCCTGCAGTCCAACCACTAAAGACATAGTCCCAAAAAGCCCTAAAATGACCTAACCCCACTTGACGTGTTGTGAGGCTAGTTGACATGGTCAATATTTTTTCTTTTTTTAAATGTAAGTTTGATCATTGAGAACTGATGTATGCAGCAGCAAAGTTAATTCCATAATATCCCTGAAAATATTTTTTACTGATTTCAGCAATGGCAGCAGACATGACATGGTGTCAGTGGATTAATCTGCATGGGTAATTTGGCTGAGGTTTTACGCCAGATGCCCCTTCTGATGCAACCCTCCATGGTGAGAAGGGATTGTGTCTATATATTTTTTTTATTTTTCAGAAAATGTCACCTGGTGGTCAGTCTGTAGTTTCAAAATGGCAATTTCCTCCAAATCTGTTTTGTTTTGGTTTATAACTTATAAATATTTTAAAAAATCCTAGTAACTGGTAAATTGTCCTAGGAGGCTAAATTCTGCTCAATGTTATCACTGTCCATAACTGTAATTTTTAAAAAGATAAATTAATTTAATTAGCACTCCCTCAGTCAGAAGAAACATTCAAACCGACATCAAAGGATAATACTTTAAATGGAGAAAACACCTTACACTGTTTCTTATCCACAGCTGCTCTAGATTATAGATAAACTTCTCCTTCGGTTCATTAAATCTGCATTTAACAGCACGAGAAAGACATGTCGGCAAATCTGTGATTATGCAGAACTGTGCTATGAATTGCATGCAAATGATAACAAAATAAATCTTTACACCTGTAGTTTACACCTGTGTAGGCATTCAAAATTTAAAAATCAGATAAAAGATACATAACTCTTCTCCACTAAACTATTTTCTGTCATCATTTTACTAATTTAACAGTTAAAAAGAACACGGTCTTCCATGTTCTGGCACTGCGCGTTCAGGTGTGACTTGATTTCCTGAAGAATGTGTTGAGATACTGTCACCATCCATCACTGTGTTTAGTTCAGCTGATTCAGAGCTATCAGAGCAGTGATATGACTGCTTTGTTAAGTACTACAACCTCTGATCTATTTTCTCACTTCACTTTGTACTGCGGCAAAGAGGAAAACAAAACAGCAGGAGTGCTGGGAAATGGCATATTGAGATCACTTTGGACATGTTACTGTTAAATACATGCATTAATGCAGTAAAAAGGGACATCCAACTTCCAAAATACTGTCCTGCATTTGTAGGAGCAACCTTCTCCAAATCTGAAGGTATGCAGCCACAGCCTTGGATTTTGAGGTTCTGATCATCGTCACACTCACTTGACACTGTAAAAATAAAAAATAAAAAACTGCCAGTATGCAATGGCTATGATAGATCAGTGAAGCCAGCAAAACTAATTTAAGAAATGATAATCTGTAGAGATTTTCCTAAATAAGACTCTGGCCCTCTGATTCCCCATCACTTTAACTCATTCAAAGATATCATGGTCAACTGAGAAATGAAAAGGGTCACTTTTTCAGGGTTTTCCAATGTATTTCATGAGGCAGTGATGGATGAACAGAAATTTCTGCAAATTTCATCTTTGAAGTGAAATTCCTTACTTTAAGGTGCCTCACTTTCCACCTGCACAAATTGATGGCATTTACCTCTTTCAGAAAAGGTGAAGGTGCATTTAAGGTAAATAGGAACTTCAAAGTAAAAACTGATGTACATTCACCTTTGCATCATATTGTCCTCACCTAACACTTTGCTGCTTCTCTTAGTCTTCTTGAGGAAAAATGAGATAAACCTACTTTTGATCACAACAAGCACTAAAGCACTTGAAACAGAAAGTAAAAAAAACAATCAGTAGCTGGCATCAGAGCCTGTGGTTCATAGTGCTGTGGGAGTGGAACTGTACATTTGACTCTCCTGTGTGACAGCAGATCAATGCAGCCTGGAGCACAGATAGAAATGAATTGATTGTCACCAATAAAACTCCAATTAAACAAAGGAACAAGCCTGGGAGAGAGCTCAGAGACAAGCAGCTCTCATCTTCACATCAGTCCTCAGGGAAAGAATGGGAGAGCGGGAGGCAGGAGAGAGAGTGAGCTGGGGAGCCGGGGAGCACGGTTCATTTCCTCTGAATACTCTTGCTATCAGGAAGGTGTGGAAGTTATGGATGAATGTGAGAGTGAGCAAACTGCAGACAGAGGATCAGATAACCGATAGAGAATGCAAAAGAAAGAGGGAGTAGAGGGAGAGGTGCTGGCATTGATCTAAAGCTTCCTTAATGATGAAATAAGGTCTTAATTGTGGTGACATGTGATATAACAGTTTTCTGCAGTCAATTGTAGAGATCATCTGACCTTATTTAATAGGGTAGTGTGAAGCCTCTCATCACATAGTCTTTCTTTCTCTCACTAAACCCTTCTCTGTCTGCCTGTAGATGTGTCTCATCATTTTTTCTGTCAGTTTTGTCTCTGCTGCATTGATAATCTTCTCATTGAACAAATCCCGACATTTCATTCTTGTATGGACTTCCAGGCAGGTTTCAGGCCTTCCATCTAAACAGCGACTAAGGATGCTTTTTGCTCATATGAACCTCCAAATGAAATTTAAAGATGATTAATGTTCCCTATTCCTAGAAAATGTACAAGATCCTCTTACTCTCTCCTCTCCTCATCTCACTTCTCCACTAATAACATTTTCTTCACTATCTCCCTCTATCTCCCGAGCTCTGTAATCTGATTGTTCTTTCTATGATTGTGCTGTTATTGAGTTGTCTGGATCATACATATGTATAAGTCCACCACAATACTTATTCTGTCTTCTGCTGCCATTTCCTCCAGCATACAACCAAACAGGAATCCCATTCCTAATTGGAGGAAACACTAATGCCATGTTGTCACTCTGAAAAAAAAACTTTGCAGATAGCCACAAGATGGGATGCATGCCATCCCTTGAGTCAAGTTTGTACTGACATTTTCTTTGGAGTCATGTCGAGTTTACTTGAAGGCTATAAAGGTTCCTGAGTTGGACTGTTTCTTAACAGGTCTGTTTTCCTTAACAAGTGTGACTCAGATTTAAAGTGACAATGAGAAAGTAAAACCTTGGTGCTCCTTTGGTGGAGAAAGACAAATGACACACATTTCCTTTGAACTACACCATAAAACTGTCACCCACTATTTTACTTCCTCCCAGCTTGTTGCACCTTATCAAAATTACATTCAGATTTTAAGCCAGCTGTGTGGCTGTGGGGATGGGAGCTAGTCAGTCTCTTCAATGGTTGGTCTCAATTTTGCTCCACACTCCCTGCGTCGCAGAGGACTTATGTTTTTGGAGACGTCCATCTGTCCATTCGTTATGTCTTGTTACTACTATAGGAGTGGACTTGTTTGCTGGATCTTTACCAAACTTTGTATGGTCAAGATTTACGATGGGGAAAAGATCTGATAACATTTGTAGGGTCAAAGCTCAAGGTCAAAGAGAGTCACTAATGATATTCTTGTAATGAAGATATGTAATGAAGATATTGTTGTCACCATAGGAGCTGACTGGGCCCCTGGATTTTTGTCAGTAATTCTGTGGTGAAGCACCATGATAGGTAGAAGAATTGAGAACATTTTTGAGGTCCGTGCATCTGTCCAACTATACATCCATCCATGTGCCTGTAATAAAATTTACCACTACAGGAGCTGGCTAGTTTGCTGGATCTTTTCCAAACTGTTTGGGGTTAATATCTACGATGGGTAGAACATCAGATAAGATTTACAAGATTGTGGGGTCAAAGGTCAGGGTCACCCAGGGTCAGATTTAACTTGGAGGCATACTTTCTGAATTATAGGGATTTAATTTAAAAAAAAAAAATCATGCTTGTATTTTATAAAATATGCATTTCCAAGATAATTATCAATATAACAGTTAAAGAACCTCTGATTGTTTAACAAACCTTTTTGGCTTGTCTTTTAACTTTTTAAAAATTTATTTGACTGATACACAAGTGAAGTAATGCTTTTTTTAGCCAGTAAGTTAACTCTTGAGATTAAGAATCTCTTTATCAAGTGTCCTGGACTGACAGGCAGCATTACCCTAGCACAGTGGTTCTCAAACTTTTTTTCTGGTGTTCCCCACGTCAGAAGCTGAAAAGATTTACACCCCACACCACACAAAAATGTATGTCTTACACCCCAGAATTTTATCAGTCACTAACAAGAAAAAAGGATCCATATTGAATTTTACCTAAATAAAGGTGCATATTGTCAGTGCAATAGCATCAGCAAACATTTGCTTGTTTCTTTTTCATTAAAAGAAATATCTATTATTATATATACCTTAATTTCACTTAATTTTTCTTATGTGGTTGTCTGCAGCCCACAGTTTGAGAACCACTACCCTAGCATGTTTTCAATGGCAGGCGAAAGTAGAGCCCCCAAAGAAAACCTGTGCAATCACAGGGAGAAAATGCCAACTACACAAAGGGCCCTACCTGGGTTTAAACACAGGACCCACTTGATGTGAGGCAAAAGTGCTAACCAGTGAGCCACCACAATAATTTTTGTATTGTTGAATTTAAGAGAAAGATCACACCAACATCAGTATAAAACACGGGTGAAGTGATTACGTACCTTATTGCTTAAAATAATAAAATAAAATAATAAAGCACACACACACATATATATATGTTTACCATTATGTATGCCAACATGAATTGTAGCATGTATATAAATGGCACCATACAGCACTTATGAAAAATACCACAGCATATGTTTTAGGGAATTTTCATCTTCATTGCAGATCATTTCAAGAGATATTTTAGGCTGTCTTGTACATGATTCTTCCCACAGATTTGCAATGATGTTCAAGTCAATTGATGCTGACGACCACTTCAAAAGCTTCAGTTTGCATTACTAGAGGTATTTTATGATGCATTTTTCAGTCTGCTTAGGATCATTGTCTTGTATAGAAGTTTCACTTTCTTTTGTAAATGCAAGGAGTTGGAATTGATAATTTGCTAATTGCTTATTTGCAAATAATGGCAATTTTTGACCTGCTGTACAAATCACTTTGTCACTTTAATTGTGAAAAGTATTTTATAAGTTAATGAAAAAAAGACAGAAGAAAAGCAAGTTTCTTATTTCAGTTTTACATTCACAAACTATATACACTACTCACAAAAAGTTAAGAATATTTGGCTTTTGGGTGAAATTTTTTTATGGAAAATGTAAAAAGTTCATGCTACAGTGATTTAAATATCATGAAAGTAGGGCATTTAAGTAGGAGCATGTAATGGTGATTTCTTCATCTTAAACAATTTATTGAAACAAAAGCCAACAACAGTGGTGGGTATATCACAACAAAAAGTGAAGCACCTTGTTAGAGAACAGCAAGTTATGCAAAAGCACTGTTGGACAGCTGGAAATGTGTGTTCAAAAGTGTAGAGAAGGTCAAATTAAGTTCACCTGTAAAAGTTATAGTGGATTTTAGGTGCATCCTGAAATTTCACCCAAAAGCTGAATATCCTTAACTTTTTGTGAGTAGTGTATCAGTGGCTACCACTTAAAACTACAAGTTTCTTCTAAATGGAACTCATGAGCTTCAGAATATCTACTGTTTAGTTTTGTGTGTGCACCTGTGTGCTTTAGCTTCATCGCCGCTTCATCACTCCAGCAATGCCCCTCTGGCTAGTGCTCTAAAAGTTACATCTGATTCATTTTAACTTAACTGAACAGATGCTGAGGAGGAAGAAAAGCAAAAAGGTTTATTTATCAAACCGTCAGTCTTTCAGTGGATGCGGCAGCCTGGTCTGACCTTATGGCAAACATCCACTGTTTCAAAAAGTCTATAGCTTATGGATTTCATGTCAGGAGAAAATATCTGATATTTCTTCTAACAAATCCTCACCCTTTAAATAGATTTACTGTCAAGCACAAAAAAATTAATATTTATCCTAACAGAAAGCCCATCTATTTATTGGTTTGTGTTGGCATTTTATTACTTTCGTGAGACAGAAGCCACTCAATCGACATTTGTTAAAGTTGCTGACTGTGTACAGTTGCCTCCCCCACTCCTTCAGTGAGACTCATGCCAATGTCAGACCATAACATAAAATCATTTAGAGCTTCATACAGCTGACCCTGAAGGTTGGGTTGAGGTTCATGGTGAGATGTTGCTGCTGAAGCTTCTGGATTATGATGATTGTGCTTGTTTTACCTCTGGGCCACAAGCTAGAGAAATGATTAGGACTGCACCAGCAGAGTGTTAGCCTGACAGATGGCAACACATGGAGTTAGCTGACAGCACTGCTGACAGCGCATTCACAGGAAGTCCCCATATTGCATGCAGTGTACACACTCTTTGTTGCTGTACATATTCTGATGTTTTTTTGACATCAGCTGTAGCTTGTTTCTACCTGTCAATGCCAAAGTTAACTCACATCAACCATTCACAGGCTTAAAATTGCCAAGACCTCTGCATATGCCCACTGTCATGGCACCAGAGGGAATCAGGGTCTGTTGAAAATCTGTACTGAGACACTATCCCTGTCACTGTTCATTCATCAAAAGCCTTCTTCTTTTGTAATTCAGTCCTCCAGTAGTCAATAAATTTTTACTTTTTTGCTCTTCAATCAATCTACTTGAAAATCTGCTCTGCAGGCATAGTAATGAATGGCCAGGAGAAACAGATGCATTAATTGAATGACTGAATACATTAGAACCTATCTTAAGCCCTGCACATTTAGTTGCAATATGTAGTTGTTATTAGGTCCAGAGACTGATGTCAGTTCCACTGAAATGAAAGGAATGAAAGAAAGGACAGAAACTGTCCTTGCATAACTAGACACAAAATTGTGATCCTGTGCTTCTCTTTTTCTGGGTGGGTGTTGTTTATTGACTAGGAGAAGAGTTTTTAAACTCCATCCAAATACACCCTCAGGGGAGGCGCATGTAACCCTCCTGAATAGTTGTAATACTCTGCACTGTCACTTCATGACAGCTTCAAGCTTGAAGTCTGTATGTGCGAAAATGCGTATGTGTGCATGAGTGTGTGTGCTTGAAAGTGTGTGTGTGTGTGTGTGTGTGTGTACATATATGCATATGGATGCGAGTATGGCAGCGATGTGATTGATGAGACATGAAAGAGAGCAGAGCAAGATTTCCAGTCAATCAGCCCTGTGAATAACCACCTAGGCTGCGGATTAAAGGCAGAAAGCTGTCTGCACAAACAAAGGCTCACATCCATTACCTTACATGCAGAGTTGTTTTGCTCTCTGTAGCAACACTGACAACAAAATTAAAGTGTGTTAACAAAAATAGATATTTTTTCTTGAATTCAGGAGATGAAACATAGCAACATCTAACAACTAGGATGCTTGTGGAAAAATAATTTTTTTTGAGGTAATAACAAATCCTACCAAAGAGTGACCTTTTCAATATTTAAGATCATAAAAATGAGAGTCAAATGAAATGGGACATGTTGGAATTATGTGTATTTGTTTTTCATATGACAAACTGGAGTTTAAACTGGACTTTGTGCATTATCTACTCCACCACATGACAACAGAAGTTACAGGATATCTGCCAGTTAATATTAAATAACTTTGAAAAATGCACCAAACCCAACTCTTCAGTGTGCTTTTGCCTCTTAAAAATGAAGATATAAAGTCAACCCAGGACTAGTTGCAAGTTCAACTCTCAGTACTGACAGTTCTGTATTGCATCCAGCCAATGATAGTAACAGAACACACCAGTTAATATTACATACCTCTGAAAAATGCACCAACCCAAAAACTGCTCCAGGACTACAGCTACCTACCCTGCCTGGGCTGCATCCCAACCAAATTACTTTTCGTTTGATGTTCATTTTTAGTGGGATCCTGACACTTGATCAGTTTCTCAATCAATCACCTATTTGGCACTCAGATGGATTTCTCATTTGATATGAATGCAGTCCTGTTAATAATGTTGCTCTTGCCAAAAGCTTTGATTATAGTTTGTATCTATACAAAACACTGCAGATTAAACATGCAGTAAAAATAAACATACCATGAAAGACAAAAAGACAGTATATGCAGCATGGTTTGAACCATGAAAATATATTTATGAGTTGGCAGCATTTGTAACAATGAAAAACAAGTCCTACTGCTATCTCAACACACTCCATTGGTTGCATCAGGAGCAATTTGGGGTTCAGTATCTTGCCAAACGATACTTTGACACATAGACTTGAGGAGCTGGAGAAGGAACCGCCAATGTTTCAATTAAATGGCAACCCCGCTCTATTGCCTGAGCTACAGGCACCCCTAATCGTGACTTTCAGTAGATCACGGTGATTAGCTGCTCTGTTGTGCATAAGACCCCGACCCAGAATTTCCACAAACATGAGTGCAAGATTAGAGATTGGTAACCAGTGTTTGCCAATCCCCCAGCCCAGTCAAAAATGGCTCTCGTTCACCGGCTGGGGCCAGCTATCCAAGACTAACCAACAGTATCACTGCGTCTATGCAGGATTCTGACTTTGAGACATTCAGTCATAATCCCACAGATAGCAGCGTCACACCATTAGCTCCTCACCCTTGCACATACACCAAATGTCTGAACCTGTGGTTCCTCGTCTACTGATCAAAAATAATATTGCAACAAACCATCATCAGTATCATAAAACTAACCTGTCTCACAACGGTCCAACATATCTAGGTCTTTAAAACCATTGCGACAACACTGCAGTTATATTCTGAGTTGGAAATAAAACCTGAAAGTTATGGAAAATGTAGGGACAGGGATAAATGTTTAGGCAGAGATCAGTGATCTGTGCCGGTATCAAACGCTCATGAAAGTGGGATGTTTTGTCGAGCCATCCATTCTCCCTTCCTGCTTTGTGGCTTTTTAACAATATCATCAAAAAGAAGTCACTTGAACATAAAGTTATAATTTTTTAATAGTTGTAGAAATGGTTAATGCTGTCTGGTTTTTTTTTTTTTGGAATGTAAGTCTGGTAGAATAATACATGAAACGACAAACTGAATAACATTTCCTACACTGTCAGTAAAATGTTCTTATTCTTTGTGTCTTTTCTCCAGGTCCAAGGGTTGGAGAGGCAAGTGGACTTCTCAGATCTGGGCCAAGTGGGTGCAGTGATGAAGACTCTTCCCTATGGAATGGGTGGAGGCACAGTTGGAGGAGTAGTTAAGCCTCCATACCAAACCATCTTCTCCGCACCCATTGACCAGACACCAATGAAATCTAAGCCACCCCCCTACAGTTCCTTTAACCCGTACGATCTGGCCCGGAACCAGTCCCTGCTACTGGACCAGACAGGCTACCGCTCCAAGCGTAAGCCCCCACTAAAGACAGCCATGAAGACCAAAAAGATCTTTGGTTGGGGGGACTTCTTCTTCAATGTCAAGACCATGAAGTTCAGCTTGTTGGTGACAGGAAAGATTGTGGACCACATCAATGGGACTTTCACTGTTTATTTTCGCCACAACTCATCCAGCCTGGGGAATGTGTCGGTCAGTATTGTGCCACCAACCAAAGTGGTTGAGTTTGAGGTCCTTCAACAGCATCAGCTGCACCCCCACACCCAGCAGGACGTCCAGATCCAAGAGACACAGCAGTCCACCATCAACCCTAAAGAGGGAAAGACCTTAAACTGTCGGGTTGAGTATGAGAAAACCAACAGATCCAAGAAATCCAAGCCCTGCCTGTATGATCCCTCTCAGACCTGCTTCACAGAGCACACCCAGTCCCACGCTGCCTGGCTTTGTTCCAAACCTTTCAAGGTGATCTGCATCTTCATCTCTTTCTTCAGCATCGATTATAAGCTGGTGCAGAAAGTGTGTCCGGACTACAATTTTCAAAGTGATCATCCTTACTTTGGATAAGTAAATGAGACTGAACTGAATGGAGAAAAAAAGAGACAATATTAATGACAACAATGATGAGTAAAATTATAATGATGGAAATGATAGTCGTACTGATCATGGTGAAAAAACAGGGGACAGTTTTTGCCTCTAAACAGCTGTGAATTGTGGATTTAAATAATGTATAATCAGAGTTATGGAAGGTTAGTATATGGCTGATTTCACTGACTTCTTTTCCAACTTTGTATTTGTTCTAATTTTATTTGGGTTTTTTTCTGTAAATATTGTACTCAGCCCCAGCAGACGTATTGTTTTTAGATATTTGTTTCTCAGTGTCATTACTTTCTGCAGTTGGAGAATTGGTTAAAACAGCTGGAATCAGTATTATGCCCTTCGTGCATAAAGCAAGCCTCTGAGGCAGCTGAACTGTGCCATCCCTGTATGGCAAACGCAATGTTATGGTAGACTGACTGTTAATCATCCTCTCAGTTCTACATTTAAACCCTGGATATAAGAGAGTTATATGTATGAGAAATGCCATGCTGGATATGCATACAATATACTGTATGAAAAAGCACATTAAAATCTCTTAAACTGTCTGCCTTTTACTGATTGAATGTTTTGGTTCAGAGCTTGAAGCATATTTGCAAGGCACACGCTGTGCAGCATATTCACGTTATCTAACTCAGCAAGGACACTATTATGAATTAAGCTACATTTTACTCTGATTAGGAATTCATGTTTAAGCTTTCAGCAAAGATATGTAATTTTAATTTTCTCAAATATATTGGGTTTGTTATGGATTGAATTTTAACACGAAAACCAACCGTGAAACCTTCTTTAGATGATAAAGTTTGACTTTTTGAGGGGGTTGATATGTACAGTAATAGAATCCTGCAGCAGTATCTGATATGATTTTTAATTACATATATCCTGAAACTGGAAAGAAAAATAACTATTGTATTGAAGGTAATATGACTGACAGATTTCTGTTTGTTTGATTGTGCAAGAAAAGAAAGTATTGCACACACACACCTGTGTAAACACTTTTCAGTCATGCCTAAACCAGCAGGTGGCTTCCTCACATATTTTTATTGCTGCTGCCAGTGTTAGGTTCTTAGCTACATAATAACACTCACTTTTTATCAAGGCTTTTTATGCTCAGAATATGAAGTTAAAAGAATCTAAAGTAGGACTGCCTCACAATCAAGAATTTAATTATTAAAGCATCCAGATCATTGGGTTAAAACCCAAAGCAAGGATTATTTCACTCACCTCTCCCTCGAATGATCTGAACAAACACACCTTCAACAACAGCCCACCTTTTCAGCTATTTAAGGCTTGTTCACATACTCTCTTTCTATCTCAGTTCAGAGTCATTTGAGTTCTCACACCTTTGATCCAAAGATATTGGTGTTCAGAATTTCATTTAACACACACACACACACACACACACACACACACACACACACACACACACACACAAACTCA